>MU158873.1:528289-542568 GCA_015888305.1 Antheraea pernyi | reverse complement strand
ATATTTAGATATTAAAATTCTTGCAGGCCAGCATAACGGCGACAATTAGTAATGGGTACAATCTTTCTACAATAAAAGTAACATTATGTAGTTTTATTTGTATGTAAACAAGTTTTTTTTTAATATGTCGGGGCTGATGTTTGGTGCGCTAGTTATGAAGGTAAGACGTCAATTATAGATGACGTTCTTCTTGCCATATAATCGATCAGTCACTTAAGACCAATCTAGTATTAATTATAAAAACGTTGACCTTAAACAGAAGGTACAGTAATATACTATTGATTATAGATACGTATTATCTTCAGAAACGTGAACGGTCCGACTGTGGGTCCGACGCTCCGCGCCAGAATGAACTCCACTCCTTTTTATTCGAACGGACTGCGCTATTGACCTGACAGGCCTTTACAGCTTCACCGGATTTTACCGGAACGCTCTTTGTTTTTGCTTTGTCTTTTATAGACTTGCTTCGTATTAGAGGGTAGCGCGTAATATTTATGTCAGTACAAATACTTTTTGACGGTAGAGTTGGCAATTGCGCCGTAATATATAATTATGTGTGTTGGTTATATATATTAATATAGTATAATAATGTGTGTTGAGCTTAGAAAATTCAGTTGTTTTTTTATTGTAGCACGGCAAAATGACTGGACTGTGCCTGATAGTAAGCACAGTACAATCCACAAACAATGGCGACCACCGAGTGGCACAGTATCCATCAACGGTCGCCGCTGTCATGCCGGCCTGCGAAAGGCTGGATATGCACAGGCTGATCCCGAAACGCGATCCGCAGAAGCAAATCACTATGACGGGCTTTTTGGCCATATACATGGTGGTTGCGTCCCAGTCAGGCTGTAAAACCCTACCACCCCGCTATCGCCATTGCCTCGTTCGTTATTCAGCAGGGTGCACCGCGTGCTGGTGAGTTGGCTTGGGTGTCTCAAGTCTTAGATGTTATTCGACACCCCTTACACCCCGTAATAAGTAATAAGAGAAGCGTCTTGTAATTAAACTGAAAGGAAATTTAAAGCAATATGTATATCTAACTGATGTCAGTGATGTTTTGATAACAATCGCAAATTTTTTATAATAACCTAGATAATTAATTAAATGTATGGTATAATTGAAGTTTGATATGACACGAACATCAGTAATGATCGCGCGGTATTCTCACGATGTTTCATTACGCGTCAGTGTGACAGGCGGCAACGTTAATTACATTCCAGTTAGACGTAAAGTACTTGAAAATGACACGACCGAGGCCACTCGCCGCTCGTGTCAGCCGCACGTTACACATTTGTTTCTGTCCAACTGAATTCGTAAGATTATAAATTGTCATTTAGATATTATACTTTTGCATATTTTATTTGTCCTATATTATGAGTCTGACCCTTAAAATAAGGCCAGTATTCCCACTTGGACAGTAGAGTTTGATGTTCATACTTGGTAATGACGGTTTCGTTATAATTAGGGATATATTTAATGAAAAAGTTTTTGGCGGTCGCATTTCGAGAGCAGTCCCATATTGTTCCAATGTCCCTAGACTTCCGTTGCGACATGTACAAAGTTAAAATCTGTATTAAACAAACTTTTTTTTATATCATAGGAGGCAAACGAATATATTGATCACATGATTTTAAGTGATCACCACCGTTCATAGACACTTGCAACACCAGGGGAGTCGCAAGTGCGTTACCAGCCTGTATCTGAGGGGAAGGGTAGGGGAGAGGGGAACCTCATTGCACAGGTCCGGCGGACGAGGAGGGAAGCCGTTGTATACCCGGTCTGTCCCTCTATAGGTAGGAGCCCGGCGGCCACCATCCGCCGGGCGGACTGTAGGGGCGGCTCTACAAGTTTGATTGGCTCGAACGATCCCTTGTCGCCCCCACAAAACGGTCTGTCGGTACACCGTGGGGTTTTAATCTGTGCGAGTCGGACGTAACCCACGCTCTCCTCCGGGAGGGTGGCGTATCTATAAGGGACTTCCCAAAGTAAAAAAAAAAAAAGGGGGAGAGGGGTAGAGAGGCGGGCCTCCGGCGCTCTCACTGACCGAACGAAACGCAACAATGCAAATACTATTAATTCACGTCGGTGTTTCTGTGGGTCGGGTGGTAGTACCGCGCGCGAGCCGACCCATACATGCTGAAACTAATAATACCTTCAGCGTGGCTCTACCACCTACCAAACTACAGACTACATTAGGTTTTCTAATTTTATTTTGTAATTATTTTCCTCTTGTATGTCACTTCAACGTAGTTTTTCTCGTGTTGAAGCTTGAACGAGATTGATATGAACTATATGGACCAGAATACACATACCTGTGGGTGGTATACCAGTTTCTAGAATCAAGCTTCTTCATGCTGGTGTCGTGCTACAAAATAACATATTTTACGTGCGAGTCTTCCTCCCTACTTCTCCGCGAGGGGAAAAATCAAATGAGCTGTGATCTCCTGTATGCTTTATATGTATATTATACTAGTATGCATGTGAGCTACGGGCAGAATCTCGATATACATACCAGTAACTTATTCTTACCAGTAATTGCAAAGCAATGCTGGCCAACAAATAACTAGGTGTCCTTAATAAATGTAAAATTAATATTAATAAATGTAAAAAAATGTAAAATAAATGTAAAAATAAAAAAAATAGGGCAAAACAGTATTTCACATCAAAACATCGATTGCTACTTTATAAGGCACAAGTCCGTCCACACATGGAATACTGTTCTCACCTTTGGGCTGCAGCGCCTTAATATTAGCTGCTTCCGTGTGATCGCATCCAGCGTAGACTCTGTGTCCTGATATTAACAAACCAGCGATATAAGCCACGAACCAAGCCGGGGTACCCCGAAGAAGAGGATCTCCTAGTGCGGGTGAGTGGTGGATACAGTCCTCCTAAATTCATTTCCTATACAAGATACAATATATGCTTCCTCAATAAACAGACGGTAAATGCTAAAAGCGTTTTTCAAATCTGAGTATTATTTTCAGAGATTAACGCGTTCAAACTAATAAAAAACAATTCTCTTTTTAGATTTATAGTATTCGTCTAAATATTTAATATTGAATTTTTATCTTAGCATTTTAATTACCGGTAAAAGTATTATTTCTTATATTAACTTTCTTTAATAAATATTTTTTATATAAATTATAACGGAACGTATTTTATTATTATCTCCACAGATGATGGGCAACGACACAGTAGAAGCTGATAATATATGTTAAGCTCAGAAATGGAACTGGCTTTTGAGTGCTTAAGGACAGTAAAATTAGGTATAGATTGGCATTATCAGATTGAATTGCTATCAGCATATTACCTAACACTATGTTTTTCTTCATCTGAAGCCTGACTTTTTAGTTAATTGATTTCCATAGCTCACCTTGTAATACCGTGAAACCACGTCAATCGACACGCTGCTATCATTAAAGTAATATAGAATATAGGCCACTGTATAATAAGAAAAATATGTGTGCCATGTTCTCATGTATATTCAATTCGTAACTATTAACAACGTAGTTAGGTAAGCATAAACAAACTATTAACTTAAAGCCCGACTATTAGGTCAAAACTAAACCGCACCACTGATATAGACGATGCTTGACGGATGGTGAACCTGCCCGCGTCTTCCGATACTCCGCGCCGCACTTCACTCTCCGACATCAATATTATCATACTTCGTTCTCGAATGTACTTTCTGGCATATACTTTATATGATAGTTGCTTCGACATGATGAAGCATATCATTATGTTAGATAATTCTTGGCTTTCTATTTCGTATAAATAAGATATTTATGAGGCCCAAAAATATTGAAATATTTTTTATCTTTGAAATATTTAGTTATCTTGAACGTGCTCAATATTTTAAAATCTCATCGTTGTCTAGCAGAAGGCAGTCGCCCATATAATACTATCACTAAGCGTATCTCCTGCTGTGCCGATATCGACATAGAAATATTTCATTTTAGTCTGAGTAAAATTCGTCACATAATCCATAAACACAGGTTTTCTCCTTAATATCATATATTTAAGTTAGCATACCCGTATAACATTGTATGATTATGTTTGTTAAGCATATATGTGCATGCATATAGTTTTGGCTATATGCTATATGCTGTCAAAAAATAAACTATAATTTGTAATTGTAAACATAGTTACTTATTATCTGTGGGGTGGCAACCACCACACCCACACTGATCGAGGTACCTTATTGGCGTATTGGCTTATTGGTACGTAAAATTGGCTGGAGGTAGATACCCCTGAAAATAAATGCCGAAAGTATGTCTCTTTATAATCGGGATAAAACGCTCACTTACTTGATAAGCAGAATCCATTTTTCATCGCAGGTAATAATGCGGTTCAAAATTCCTTCATTTGTGTGTCTGTTGTCAGTAGTACGCGCTGGCGATCATTGAGTTCGTGGGGCACTCATTTGTCAAGCTTTTTTACCTTACCAATTTGACGTAAATGGACCAATATTGTTTTGACGCTAACGTCGAAAGCTGCTGCTAATTCAGACGTAGATTGTGTATCATCAGCTTCCACAATCGCCTTTAATTCTTTAATTCTGCGGACGACCGCGAGGTTCATTTTCAGGTCGAAATTCCCAGAATGGAAGCGAGCAAACCAATAACAGGTGGTGCGTTGGTTTGTAGTGTTAGCTCCGTAAACGTCGTTGATGTTGCGTGCCGCTTGTGCCGCGTTGCTGCCAGAACGGTACTCATATTCCATAATTACTCGAATTTTAACGTATCCATGATGACAAAAAAGATTGAAATGCGATGAAAATGTAACACTAATCAATAAACAAATGACTAATTTTGGAAAAAGAAATCCATGTTTTTAAAATAACATTAATTTGAAATTAGAATTCTTAGCCAAACAAAAATGATTTTGATTTGAAATGGCCAGTACTGCAGAACGGCAATTTCATAGGTAAAAAAGACCTTTTATTATTTAGTCTACGAGAGCAACCTTTAGATACAACATTGGTCGTCTACTGCGTAAATATGTAAACACTGCGACACCAATCCCTGGAAGTAGTGTCAGCATGTCTGTGAGTTCACACGTAAACACTGCGCCATTCGTCCAAAAGGTTTTCTCACCCACGCTGTCTGCATCAAGATTATAAATACGGTTGCGTACTGAATTCCGATTCAATCAATTATTCTATATTTAATAAACATAATAGGGTATCTATACTTGAATGGACCGTTACCGCCATGTATATAAATTATGTGTTGCGATTGCACAGTGACCCAGTTCAAGATTAGCCAGTGTATATTTAGATATTAAAATTCTTGCAGGCCAGCATAACGGCGACAATTAGTAATGGGTACAATCTTTCTACAATAAAAGTAACATTATGTAGTTTTATTTGTATGTAAACAAGTTTTTTTTTAATATGTCGGGGCTGATGTTTGGTGCGCTAGTTATGAAGGTAAGACGTCAATTATAGATGACGTTCTTCTTGCCATATAATCGATCAGTCACTTAAGACCAATCTAGTATTAATTATAAAAACGTTGACCTTAAACAGAAGGTACAGTAATATACTATTGATTATAGATACGTATTATCTTCAGAAACGTGAACGGTCCGACTGTGGGTCCGACGCTCCGCGCCAGAATGAACTCCACTCCTTTTTATTCGAACGGACTGCGCTATTGACCTGACAGGCCTTTACAGCTTCACCGGATTTTACCGGAACGCTCTTTGTTTTTGCTTTGTCTTTTATAGACTTGCTTCGTATTAGAGGGTAGCGCGTAATATTTATGTCAGTACAAATACTTTTTGACGGTAGAGTTGGCAATTGCGCCGTAATATATAATTATGTGTGTTGGTTATATATATTAATATAGTATAATAATGTGTGTTGAGCTTAGAAAATTCAGTTGTTTTTTTATTGTAGCACGGCAAAATGACTGGACTGTGCCTGATAGTAAGCACAGTACAATCCACAAACAATGGCGACCACCGAGTGGCACAGTATCCATCAACGGTCGCCGCTGTCATGCCGGCCTGCGAAAGGCTGGATATGCACAGGCTGATCCCGAAACGCGATCCGCAGAAGCAAATCACTATGACGGGCTTTTTGGCCATATACATGGTGGTTGCGTCCCAGTCAGGCTGTAAAACCCTACCACCCCGCTATCGCCATTGCCTCGTTCGTTATTCAGCAGGGTGCACCGCGTGCTGGTGAGTTGGCTTGGGTGTCTCAAGTCTTAGATGTTATTCGACACCCCTTACACCCCGTAATAAGTAATAAGAGAAGCGTCTTGTAATTAAACTGAAAGGAAATTTAAAGCAATATGTATATCTAACTGATGTCAGTGATGTTTTGATAACAATCGCAAATTTTTTATAATAACCTAGATAATTAATTAAATGTATGGTATAATTGAAGTTTGATATGACACGAACATCAGTAATGATCGCGCGGTATTCTCACGATGTTTCATTACGCGTCAGTGTGACAGGCGGCAACGTTAATTACATTCCAGTTAGACGTAAAGTACTTGAAAATGACACGACCGAGGCCACTCGCCGCTCGTGTCAGCCGCACGTTACACATTTGTTTCTGTCCAACTGAATTCGTAAGATTATAAATTGTCATTTAGATATTATACTTTTGCATATTTTATTTGTCCTATATTATGAGTCTGACCCTTAAAATAAGGCCAGTATTCCCACTTGGACAGTAGAGTTTGATGTTCATACTTGGTAATGACGGTTTCGTTATAATTAGGGATATATTTAATGAAAAAGTTTTTGGCGGTCGCATTTCGAGAGCAGTCCCATATTGTTCCAATGTCCCTAGACTTCCGTTGCGACATGTACAAAGTTAAAATCTGTATTAAACAAACTTTTTTTTATATCATAGGAGGCAAACGAATATATTGATCACATGATTTTAAGTGATCACCACCGTTCATAGACACTTGCAACACCAGGGGAGTCGCAAGTGCGTTACCAGCCTGTATCTGAGGGGAAGGGTAGGGGAGAGGGGAACCTCATTGCACAGGTCCGGCGGACGAGGAGGGAAGCCGTTGTATACCCGGTCTGTCCCTCTATAGGTAGGAGCCCGGCGGCCACCATCCGCCGGGCGGACTGTAGGGGCGGCTCTACAAGTTTGATTGGCTCGAACGATCCCTTGTCGCCCCCACAAAACGGTCTGTCGGTACACCGTGGGGTTTTAATCTGTGCGAGTCGGACGTAACCCACGCTCTCCTCCGGGAGGGTGGCGTATCTATAAGGGACTTCCCAAAGTAAAAAAAAAAAAAGGGGGAGAGGGGTAGAGAGGCGGGCCTCCGGCGCTCTCACTGACCGAACGAAACGCAACAATGCAAATACTATTAATTCACGTCGGTGTTTCTGTGGGTCGGGTGGTAGTACCGCGCGCGAGCCGACCCATACATGCTGAAACTAATAATACCTTCAGCGTGGCTCTACCACCTACCAAACTACAGACTACATTAGGTTTTCTAATTTTATTTTGTAATTATTTTCCTCTTGTATGTCACTTCAACGTAGTTTTTCTCGTGTTGAAGCTTGAACGAGATTGATATGAACTATATGGACCAGAATACACATACCTGTGGGTGGTATACCAGTTTCTAGAATCAAGCTTCTTCATGCTGGTGTCGTGCTACAAAATAACATATTTTACGTGCGAGTCTTCCTCCCTACTTCTCCGCGAGGGGAAAAATCAAATGAGCTGTGATCTCCTGTATGCTTTATATGTATATTATACTAGTATGCATGTGAGCTACGGGCAGAATCTCGATATACATACCAGTAACTTATTCTTACCAGTAATTGCAAAGCAATGCTGGCCAACAAATAACTAGGTGTCCTTAATAAATGTAAAATTAATATTAATAAATGTAAAAAAATGTAAAATAAATGTAAAAATAAAAAAAATAGGGCAAAACAGTATTTCACATCAAAACATCGATTGCTACTTTATAAGGCACAAGTCCGTCCACACATGGAATACTGTTCTCACCTTTGGGCTGCAGCGCCTTAATATTAGCTGCTTCCGTGTGATCGCATCCAGCGTAGACTCTGTGTCCTGATATTAACAAACCAGCGATATAAGCCACGAACCAAGCCGGGGTACCCCGAAGAAGAGGATCTCCTAGTGCGGGTGAGTGGTGGATACAGTCCTCCTAAATTCATTTCCTATACAAGATACAATATATGCTTCCTCAATAAACAGACGGTAAATGCTAAAAGCGTTTTTCAAATCTGAGTATTATTTTCAGAGATTAACGCGTTCAAACTAATAAAAAACAATTCTCTTTTTAGATTTATAGTATTCGTCTAAATATTTAATATTGAATTTTTATCTTAGCATTTTAATTACCGGTAAAAGTATTATTTCTTATATTAACTTTCTTTAATAAATATTTTTTATATAAATTATAACGGAACGTATTTTATTATTATCTCCACAGATGATGGGCAACGACACAGTAGAAGCTGATAATATATGTTAAGCTCAGAAATGGAACTGGCTTTTGAGTGCTTAAGGACAGTAAAATTAGGTATAGATTGGCATTATCAGATTGAATTGCTATCAGCATATTACCTAACACTATGTTTTTCTTCATCTGAAGCCTGACTTTTTAGTTAATTGATTTCCATAGCTCACCTTGTAATACCGTGAAACCACGTCAATCGACACGCTGCTATCATTAAAGTAATATAGAATATAGGCCACTGTATAATAAGAAAAATATGTGTGCCATGTTCTCATGTATATTCAATTCGTAACTATTAACAACGTAGTTAGGTAAGCATAAACAAACTATTAACTTAAAGCCCGACTATTAGGTCAAAACTAAACCGCACCACTGATATAGACGATGCTTGACGGATGGTGAACCTGCCCGCGTCTTCCGATACTCCGCGCCGCACTTCACTCTCCGACATCAATATTATCATACTTCGTTCTCGAATGTACTTTCTGGCATATACTTTATATGATAGTTGCTTCGACATGATGAAGCATATCATTATGTTAGATAATTCTTGGCTTTCTATTTCGTATAAATAAGATATTTATGAGGCCCAAAAATATTGAAATATTTTTTATCTTTGAAATATTTAGTTATCTTGAACGTGCTCAATATTTTAAAATCTCATCGTTGTCTAGCAGAAGGCAGTCGCCCATATAATACTATCACTAAGCGTATCTCCTGCTGTGCCGATATCGACATAGAAATATTTCATTTTAGTCTGAGTAAAATTCGTCACATAATCCATAAACACAGGTTTTCTCCTTAATATCATATATTTAAGTTAGCATACCCGTATAACATTGTATGATTATGTTTGTTAAGCATATATGTGCATGCATATAGTTTTGGCTATATGCTATATGCTGTCAAAAAATAAACTATAATTTGTAATTGTAAACATAGTTACTTATTATCTGTGGGGTGGCAACCACCACACCCACACTGATCGAGGTACCTTATTGGCGTATTGGCTTATTGGTACGTAAAATTGGCTGGAGGTAGATACCCCTGAAAATAAATGCCGAAAGTATGTCTCTTTATAATCGGGATAAAACGCTCACTTACTTGATAAGTCTTCTCCGCCGCCGTAGCCGTGGTTGAGAGCACCAGTGGTCCAACACGTACACACCCAATGCACAAATATAAATTAATATCCGCCGTGTCACTTGTATGGTGAGCGAGCCCGAGTGTAAGCGCGAGTTTCGAACAAGTGCAGTCGAGCAAGTCCGCCGAGTAAGTGACCGATCATCCCGATTTTCCGTTGACAAGCAATGTGTCAAAAAATAATAATAATTTTGGCTACCCCCAACCAATTTATGCCCGAACATTCCCCCCCGCCAACCAAGCGCTAAACTTGGTTCTTAGTCAGGCATAGGGAGCCTACACAATTTAGATACAGGGCGCATAAAAACCCCCTGCTGGGTTTTGACTTCTGCAACCCTTATGACATTATCCTTACCAGGATGAAGTTTAACTAACCGACCGAGACGCCATTGAAGTGGGGGAAGGTTTTCATCTTTAATTAAAACTAGGTCGTCTAATTTTGGGGGAGGTGTCTGTGAGGTCCATTTATACCGTTGTTGTAATGTATGTAAATATTCATTACGCCATCTATTCCAAAAATGCTGTGACAACTTTTGTATTTGTTGATACCGACTTAACCGACCGATGTTTACGTCAACGTATGGATACTCCGGTAACGCTACCAATAGGCTTGTCCGATCAAGAAGTGACCCGGAGTTAATGCGTCGTAATCCGCCGCATCCGTACTCAAGGGGCACAGAGGACGTGAGTTCAACACAGCTTCCACCTTGGTGAAAAAGGTGGTCAGCTCTTCGAAGGTGAGTCGCGTTTCACCCAAAACTCGCCTGCAGTGAGTCTTTGCCGACTTAACTGCCGCCTCAAAGAGTCCACCGAAATTAGGACTCGCCGGAGGGTTAAATAACCACGTTATGTGCCGTTTAGCTAGTTGGTTTTCTATACCTGAGCTATTGTTTTTTAAAAAGACGTATAATTCTTTTAGATATTTATCCGAACCCGAGAAATTTGTACCGCAATCCGATCTCATTAAAGAGGGTAATCCCCTACGAGAAGTAAACCTGGTAAAAGCAGCTATAAAGGCTTCTACCGACAAATCACTTACGACCTCTAAGTGTACCGCTTTAGAGGACAAGCAAACAAAAACACACAAGTAGCATTTTTGGATTTTTGCATTCCGAAGTAAACTACTTTTAATATAAAATGGACCTGCAAAATCCGTTCCTACACCAATAAAGGGTCTAACTCCTGTTACCCTATCCGCCGGTAAATCTCCCATAAAGGGTTGTGTAGAACGAGCCTTTGATCGATAACATTTTATACACCGAAATGTCACCTGCCGTGTTATCCGCCGAACTGAAGTGATCCAAAAACTTCGTGACAAAATCGCCGCTAAAGTATTTGACCCAGCATGACAATTAATTTCATGGTAATGGGTAACCAACAATTCCGTGAACCGATGTTTACCAGGTAGCAAGATAGGATACTTTGCACTATATGGCAAGGTAGATTCTTTAATCCGGCCACCTACTCTTAATAAATGATCCGCGTCAATAAATAAATTTAACCGCTTGAGTGCCGATTTAATTTCTTTTCCCGATTGTACCGCCAAAAATTCTTCAGAAAAGCATTCCATTTGAACCAATTTCACTAATCTAAGAATTGCTTTTCTGCGTTCCTGAACCGTTATAATACCGAATGACCGATTTTTATGTTTGCAGTTATGAAAAAACCTTAACACATATGCCGTAACGTTAATTAGTTTATCAAAGGAACTGTACCGATTAAACAAATCTAAATCCGAATTTATAAAAATATTAACCACCGGTTTAAGACCGGGTAATGACTGCATAGGATAGTCCAAATAATCCCGAGGCCAGCTTTCCGAAGCTTGGCACAACCAATCCGGTCCCCACCATAACGAATGATTTAATAAATCTTCCGCTTTACTTCCCCGTGAAGCTACATCCGCACAATTTAATTCTCCTGGTACGTGTCTCCAAGAGATCCGAACTTCAGACGAATTTATCTGAGACACCCGATTTCCTTCAAAAACCTGAAGCCTATGTGGTGGTGTATGCAGCCATGACAAAACTATGGTGCTGTCACACCAAGCTACTACGTCCTCAAACTCAATTTGATGTTTCATGGTGGAAACAACATGGTTGAGGAGTTTCATTAATAATACCGCACCGTTGAGTTCCAGTTTTGGTATCGTCTGTTGAATGTTTAGGGGGGCTACCCTAGACTTAGCCATTAGTAAACGTACCCTGGTGACTCCGTTATTATCCTCCGATCGAAGATAAACCGCTGCCGCAAAACCCACGGATGATCCGTCGCAAAACCCATGTAAAGAGTACCGTGTGTCACCTGCAGGCTTTATACATCGTCCGACTGAGAGTCGCTCCAGATAATGTAAATCCGACAAAATACCGTGCCAATCCTGAACTATATGGTCAGGTGCTTGAGCATCCCAGTCAATTTTTTTGTTAGCCGCGCTGCTAATTAAAGCCTGAAGTAACAGCTTAAATCTAAAAATAACCGGACTAATCCAACCCAACGGATCATATAACCGAGCCGCTATAGATAAAATGCTTCGCCTAGTAATTTTATCTTCTTTGAGCGGTAAATTCAAACGATAGGTAAAACTATCTAACTTCGGATCCCATTGTATCCCTAATACTTTAATAAAACCTGGACCGTCATCACTATTAAAAGACCTAGGAGTCTCCAAATGATCGCCTGGCAAACCGTCTAAAAGCTCAGGGACATTGGAAGACCATTTTCGCAACTCATATCCGGCCGTATTCATGAGTGCTATGAGCTCATCCTTTAGTTCGCGAGCTTGTTGTAAAGTATCAGCTCCACCGTTCAAATCGTCGACATAACTATTCTGCTGCAGTAACCGTGCCGCTCGTGGAAATCTATGTCCTTCGTCTTGAGCTAACTGCTGAAGGCACCGAATTGCCACAAAAGGACTAGACTTAAGACCGTATGTGTTCGTCGTTAGCTGATACAATTTTACCGGGTCAGTAGGGCAAGCTCTCCAAAAAATCAATTGATATTTTCTATCGTCCGGATGGATCCAAGTTTGCCGAAACATCATGCGTATGTCTGTTGTAAATACAACCCGAGGCACTCGAAAATTTAAAATAATAGCCGTTATATCACTTTGGAGCCGTTCTCCTGTATACAAGCAGTCATTTAATGTGACCCCCGTGTTTGTTTCTACACTACCATTGAAAACAACACGTATTTTTCCGTCCTTAAATACCCCGTGGTGGATGAGGATATAAGATTCCTCGCCGCAATTTAAATTAAAATCCGAGATCTCCATATGACCGAGCTCAAGATATTCTTCCATGAACGCAACGTATTTTTCACGAAATTCAGGCTGCCGAGCCATTCTGCGTTCAAGTGCCGAAAATTGCCGTAAAGCCTTATGTTGAATATCTCCTAAACGCCGATGATTAGGTAAGAGTGGTAGCCGTACCATATACTTACCGTCAGAACCGCGAACCGTAGTGGAGGTGAATAAATGTTCACATTCCACATCTAAAGGATCCCTAATTTTTTTAATTGGTGGTTCCTCCGCTTGCCAAAACCGTTCAACAGCTTCAAAAAGGGATACTCCCGAAACTAAATCACTCTCGTTCTTTTTCAAAGACCGTCTATGTGTAGAACCGAAAACCACCAAATCAAAAATCGTATTTAAAGCGTACATGCCATACGAACTAAGATTTATTTTATCTAGCAATATATCACCTAATATGTCACATCCGAAAATGACATCAACATGAGAATGATTTAATGATCCATCATCCGATAATTTCAAATTTTCCACCGAAATATTAAATTTATTAATTAAATAAGAAGTAGGGTTCCGTAACACTACAGCCGTGACGTTTAATAACGGTTTCCCAGTCCGCACTGGCCTAAATTCAAAAGAAACCAAACTATTACTATTTGAAATATTTCCGGATACACCGCTTAATGGAATGTGAGAATAATATCGCTTCAAATTTAAATCCGACACCAAACTACTTTTTATAATTGTTAATTGAGAACCGAGATCTAATAAGGCACGCGCTTTTAAAAATAATCCGTCCGATTTTTTAATTTCAATAATTGCCGTAGGTAAAATGACATTATTGCTGAGTTTAGGTACCGCTGCGATATTATTCCATCCCTGTAATTGCTATGCTTCACGACTACAATGCGCAGGAGGGCTAGCAGAGCCGCGCCGCGTAATATTCAAGCCACGTGAAGCATTATTATTACGAGTAGAAGCATGGTGACGCGCGCTCGACGTTTCATTACTCGCTGAGTCATCCGCTGTCTTGATGGCCTATATCACTTGATGGCCTAGAGAGCGCGCGAGCTCCGCCGCACGATCCAGCTCACAGCTCCGGCGTCGATGCCGCGCTGTCTCGCTCCGTCTGTTGCTTTCATATCTCACCGTATGAGAAGCCCGTATATTCCGTGAAGTATCATTAGGTAATACTGAACGCCTTATATATTTTGCACAAATTAACGAATTATGACCATTATGACCACAATGCCTACAATTAATATTTAAACCACACGAAGACGCAAGATGCCGACCGAAACATTTAAAACATAAATTATTATTTAAAATAAATAGCTTACGATCTTCGACTTTTAAATTTTTAAATTTGTACATTGTTACAAATTTAAAAATTTAAAAGTCGAAGATCGTAA
>MU158873.1:514838-527913 GCA_015888305.1 Antheraea pernyi | reverse complement strand
GGTGAGAGCACCAGTGGTCCAACACGTACACACCCAATGCACAAATATAAATTAATATCCGCCGTGTCACTTGTATGGTGAGCGAGCCCGAGTGTAAGCGCGAGTTTCGAACAAGTGCAGTCGAGCAAGTCCGCCGAGTAAGTGACCGATCATCCCGATTTTCCGTTGACAAGCAATGTGTCAAAAAAAAATAATAATTTTGGCTACCCCCAACCAATTTATGCCCGAACATGTGTGCCTTGTAAAATAAATAATCTAAAATCTTCAACAATAAATCCTTATTTATTATATATATATATATAACAGTAAAATATTTCTCAAATCTGACTGATATTCTAGAGATCAGCGTGAAGAAGAAAGTCGAGGTAGTCATAAGAACTGCCGACAAAAGTTAAAACTCAAAACAATAGAATAACTGTATTTCTTTTTGAATGTTTGTATTAGTTATAGTCAAAATTATTTATATTTCCTAATTTTTAAACTGATTGGTACTTTAGCCACACTAAAGTATTTTTTTCTTAAAAAATAAATAATGAATGTCGTGCTTTATAAATACACTAGCTGACCCGGCGCCCGGCCACGCGTTGCTGTGGCTCAGTTATTACATCATTACATATTGATAAGAATTCATAATTGTTATTGATAATATGAAAAATAGACATCACTTAACGATTTAAATTACTTTTTAAATATAAAAAACTACTTTTTGTGACTTAAATATAAAATTTAGACATATACTGATTTTTTTGTAGGCATTATCAAACTCTACAAAGTTTTCTCTAAAACTCAATCATATATCTGTCATCATTAAGGCAGCGTTTGTAAGAAACGATTTAGTAGTTCCCAACCTCACAAACTCACAAACTTTACCTCTTTATATTATTAGTATACATTTAAATAAATATAGATGTAGTAAGAGCGACAACCCTAGGCCAGTGCGGTTTATAATCCTGCCCTTATTAAAAAGTCTAACAACTGGCATACCTCATTAATATGAGTTTAAAACTACACACCCCTCTACTTGCGGTAATGAGCTCCAAGAACTAGGTAGTTCATTAAAGTGAGTTCATTTTGTTCATGCTAGCTTGAGATTTAATTTTATCCCTAGTTTTATTTTAACTGTCGCATTTCTGAGAATATCTTTTTTTGCTGAAAAATATATATTAATAAATAGCGCTAAACATAATATATAGATTGGCATAACAATAGTCATTTATCCATTTACATTTATCAAATTAAATTCCAATATACGAATTGGTAATAAGGTAATATAAAAGATATATGCTGAAACGACGTGTTCTGAGGTCGTCTTAGCTGAAAAATATCTTAAAAAGTACTAATAACCATTTGCGATTTAGTCCGATGATATAAAAATAAATAACAACAAGATGGGATTTAGTAGTTTGGATATTGTAAATAGTGTTGCCCAAATGCAAGACCAAGACGAGACTTGTCTTGGTCTTGGTATTGGTCTTGCATCTATACACCTGGTCTTGTTCTTGGTCTTGGTATTCCATAAGTATTTCCATATTTTCCATATGGAATAAGTAATAAAATAACTTATTTTATTCTTTGGACCAGCGGTGAACTTTCAGCGGCAGCGATCAAACAGTTTAGCAATGCTGTGATACACTTGTCGTACAGTCAACAATAAAGCGGCGTGGTGTCTTTGTCAGTAAATTATAAAATAAACAATCATAATCGCCAACCGACCCATTGGTAATCAAAATATCGCGTAACATATTTTTTTTTTTTTTTTTCAATTTATTGGTTCAAATTGTTTATGTGTTAGAAAGAATCGTGGTCTTGATACCGATACTAGAGAACGTGTATCAATATTGTCAATAAGTTTCAAATTCGACTTAATTGCAAGATCGCAAGAGTCTTGCAGGCTCAGTCTCATCTTGCGCTCGTCTTGCAGGGGTTAGTCTTAGTCATGCAAAAACGCAAGAACAAGACCAAGACTGCAAGAGATTTTGGGCCGGTGAAGCTGTTAAGACCTTGCTAGGTCAATAGCGTAGTCAGTTCGAGAAAAAAAAAGAAGAGATTTTGGGCAATACTAATTGTAAAGATTTTCTTATGAAAAAAAAAACAGAGTGTATCCTTCTCGGATCAACCGACATACATTTTTATATTAATTCAATAGATATTATGTTCTCGTTCTTTTTCATGCAAATGTTTGTTTGTATATTTTACTATAGTTGGCTTTAGAACGTTTTATCTAATGTTAATACACATTCTTTATATATATAATTATTCTGTATGTGTATGTGACTGAATTCCTCCGGATTTAATGGTTTCAATTCGCAATTGGGTCCGGTAGGTGGCGCTGCGATTGAATTTTAGACTGTTTTTAATTATCACGATAGGACAGGGCAGGACGCCGGCCCCGCTAGTACATTACAAGTATACTATTTATTGAGATTTTGTATATGACCTTATTATCACTAAATATTATTAAATAAAGTCCTCTGCTACGTCTGTCTGTCTGTTAGCGATAAACTCAAAAAATACTGATCGGATTTGCACGCGGTTTTTTTCAGTAGATAAGGTGATTCATTAGGAAGATTTTATATAAATATTAGGTCTTAAAAAAATGAAACGATTTTTTTTCATGTATTTTTTATTTGTATTAACCGAGGTAATCACCCATGCAATCAATGCATCTTTACCAACGCAGTGGCAGTTTATTGATGCCCTTCTTAAAGAAATCAGCTGGACGCGAGGCTACAAATTTTTCAAAGGCATTTTGTACTGCCTCTCGGGTATTGATTTTTTTTCCCGCCAAGGAGTTTTCCAAATTCTGGAAAAAGTAATATTCTGTAGGCGTAAGGTCTGGTGAGTAGGGCGGATGACGGAGAACTTCTAACCCCCGTTCTTGCAACTTGGAGACCGTCTGTTGTGCAGTATGAGGTCGCGCGTTGTCGTGCAGGAGCAGCGGAGACGAGCGATTGACCAATGCTAGTTGGAGATGTGCCAGTTTCTCCATCATTGTGTTCAGTTTTTCACAGTACACATCTGCAGTAATGCTCACCCCGTTTGGTAAGAAGCTGTGATGAATCACACCGGCGCGAGACCACCAAACAGTGACCATCACTTTTCTAGGGGTAAGTTTTCGTTTAGGGCATTGTTTAGGTGCTAAACCAGGATCCAACCAACTTGCTGAGCGCTTGCGGTTATTAAACAGAAAGTTTGATTAAGTTAAAGTTTGAACTTTATTACGGTTCTTTTGTCAACTTACTTATATAATCAAAGGTTTTCATCATGACTACTCAGTTATTTGCCACTTTTTTTTTAATTATATAAACATGAAAAAAATCTAAGTCTAAATGAAATAATAATTATAAATTTAAAACAAAAAACAGACGGTTACATAAGGTGGTAAAACTCTCAAATTTAGAGTAAATATAACTTTACGAAAATAACTCACTCAACACATGATACAATTCTCAATTAATTTTACATGACACCATGAGTGGTGGCATTTCTGAGTGATATTGAATTAAACGAAGTCTGTACATTATGAGAAATAGTTGATCAACCTGTATCATCGCTTGGAAAAGTAATGGACACAATATAATCAAACGATGAATCTAAAACTAAGATATTTTTAATACTACCATTAACTTTTAAAAGAATTCATTTTTGTTCAAAATTCTTCATCGACTGTACCAAATATAATTATTACATCAGGTTGAACTGCATCATTGTAACCGCGGATATCTAAGACATGGATTACTTTCATGAGCAAACAAATTTTGTTATATTGAATTTACAAAGTACTTTTTAGCTCTTTTTATTGAATAATCATAATTTTAAAGTGAGTTCACCATAAAAAATACCAAATATTAAAATATTGACATTGATTTTGGTAATATTGCTTTACTCTTATGACCACATGAAGCAAAATGAAAGCAGTCCTGTCACCTAAAAAATTTGACATTCAATAACGCCAATGAGAATAATAATTATTTCAGTGGTTCCATAAATTATGTATCAATGAACTATTAATGTATGTTATGAATTTACATATTATATTATTATACAACTAACCTACAATTTGACCAGTTGATTTCAAAGGGCATGCAACGTCAGTCATGTTAAAAATATTGAATAAGGTAAATGGAACGTAAGAGACGGATGACTTTTTTGAAAACGTTTTTTTCATTTACATGTGTGTATATGTTGTGTAAAATGCAAGCAGTAGTGTGAGTAATGTATATTATAATTAATGTAATATACTTGTAATGAATTTAATATAAAAAAAATTGCTTTTTGCACTTCTCCTCCGTATAAACTTTAACTTTGCCAAATTTCACGTTCATCCGTTCGCGCATTTCGCTTAAAAAGGGGTACAAAGTTTTGGCTTCACGTATTAATATATAAGATAACGGTCTATATACAGCGCATACAGAAATAGTGCTTTGGTGGTAAGACTCTTTTCAACGTACTTAATACTTATACTTATATTTTAGTCAATTTAAACACTTCTTTCCTATATTACATCCTATGTGCTATCTTAATGTATAAGCTATATTACTATAAAGGTTCATCAAAATTCGTTCAGTAGGTTTTGTGTGAAAGAGTTATAAATATCCATCCATTCCTACAATCTTTTTTCCAACTGATTAACGCTATTGGTCTGACTGGGCTTCACGGCTTCATCGGACTAATTCTCACAAACTTACTCGTCCAAAATATTAATAGAATTTTTTACCGTGACAAGGTTTATTTGATATCTAAATATTTTCCACAAGGCCTGTCTGGTACACAATATTTATTACCTTATCAATGAGACCACATTGAACATCGGAAAGCAGTAATGTTTTACAAAACTCGTATAACGTTTTTATTTTATGACGGTTACTGTAAGTTAAATATTAAAGTTAGATGTATTATACCAACGGCTTATTTTGATTATCTTTACTTTAAACAATTGTTTACTGCATTATTTGATTTGATATTTAATGATCCACGTAAAACATTGCAGCAAAATATAGTGGCGCTAACTTTGTGTCGAAATCGTGCAATTCTAAACTTTATAACTTAATCCGTGGATTATATAGTGTAACAAAACTTATATTCAAACGTAGCTAAAGAATACAGCTATAATTAAAAGAAAAAAAACATTTAAATAAGTTTAGTGATTTTCACCTTGGAAACCCAGCAACTGACAGCTATTGAGTAGTGTTCAAGACTTTGTTATGAGTAGTTATATGAATTTTATATTATAAATCGATGTGCTCTTCGCACACTACTATATCTTCATCAAATGAAGTGTATATTCCTATCACCTACAAAGAAAGAGCTTGCAATAGATCGCAAGCCGAAATCTCGTCAATCGTGAAATATTGTCGGTAAATGGACAAAATATGCGACCAAACAAGAGTTACTGTTTACACACGGATCCCTTTAAAAATGGGACACCGTTGGAAAATAAAAAAAATCGGAGAAAACATGTTTTACCTCTAATTTACGAATATTAATCGTACCCCAGAGGGATGACCATGAATTGTGGACTTAGCAAAATGTTGTTTGGAATTTTATAACTCGGGGATTACTCTGACCTTTTTTAATGTTTTTTTTTAACGATTCGGCTTTCCTACTCTGCATATATCAACGAATATTTTATTTCTATAATCAGACTAAAATTTCTATTAAGGAAATACTTTATACCACATTCGTCAGCCCATGTCATACCCATGTCAGCTTATTTTATACTAAATAAATTATTGCTACACCCAATCTGAATACCACTCAATATCTGATATTTATGTTTGATGTCGCCGTGCTTTTATGAAATGTCTAATTAATAGGCGTGCAGTTTTGATTTCTCGATTTTTCTTTCACAAAATTGTGACAATGATACAATATAACTGACGTCTGAAGTAAAACAAGAACAGATCAATTTTAATGGAATTTCCACGCTTTCTAATTTTACAACCGGCAGCGTACTAAGCTTGTTTGCTCGAATTTCGATACTTACACGCTCACACGCACTTGGATACAATATAAAGACACACAAAGAGAAACTCTATATCTAGCAGTCAACTCGTACTGCAAGCCGAGTTAATAAACTTGTTTTTTATGTTTTACAGGCACGCGCTTGGCCACAATCTTATCTGATGGCAAGTGACGGCGAGATCGACAATCGATCGTGCTTACCTGTTAGATACCTGTCCACTCTACTCTTCTTTTATATAAGATTATTACTAAAATATCGCTTGTATTATATTTGGTTTGTAGACACATTTGTGTTGGGACTAAGCTAGTTGGTGGGACAGGAACATCTTATCTCACTGGGTCGTAATCACCATACAGAGTGTAACACCTATCTAGCGATAAGGCGTCATGGTAATAGTGGTGATGGCTGGCTATAAACTGCTGAATGCTCAGTACATTTACAACATAGTATAGAGCACGGAGTCTAGTCTCCATGGTATGCATAGTCCGTGTAGGGGCCCATATACAACGATAAAGTAGTGGGAACGCCGACCGCTACGAACCATCACATAAATACGAGACGAAGAATAGGGAAACTATATAGAAACGCATTCTATTTCGTACTCTAACAGCCTAAAATCTATATACACACTTATATTTAGCTATCTCTTTTTTGTTACACATTTTCCTTTCATAAAATCCAATTGACACCGTCCCAATAGAAGTTCAACTTGAAAAAGTTAAGCAGCCAGGACGTATCAGTCCATACTGAACTCGTCATCTAAAGTTGTCGAGTACATATTGGTCACCCTACTCTGCGGGAAATCAAAAGCTTCTCTCATGAATTATTAATTCAATTGTTTCAAGATTCCGGCGGTTCTTACGAGCGTCTTGTCGAGACAAGCTGTCGCGTCGACGATTCAACCGTACATTTGCATTCTAACCCGGAATGCGAATTCTTTATTTTGTTTTTACGTACATAAAAAGGCATAAGAATATTATAGTAATGTTAAAGTAAATAAAAATAGATTCTACATCATTATGTATTATGTATTACGCCATTGCGTTAGGTTTACGTTTGGAGTTTGTCCATCTATCAAAATCTGGTTTGTTTATTCCATTTCACAACAGATTTTAAAGAAACATCTGTATTTTCTAAAACCTTTGCTATATTCAAAAATATATACTAAAATATAAACAACTATACGAACTCAACAATTTTTAAGCAAACATTCTGCCATAAATATGTGACTACGTACAGGTATTAAAATATAGAGTGATTATTATTGCTGCTTGCAGTTAGTTATATAGTACTTGTACAGAGTAAAAGGAATATATAATAAAATATCATTGTACTTTAATCTAGACTAGATAATACGAAATACTTTTATATATTTTCATATAATATATTTCCACTTATATAGTCACTCATCACGAGATCTCTGAAACTATATGTCCGATTGACTTGAAATTTAAATTTTAAATAAAATTTTATATAAAACTTATCCAAAATGATTTTTTCAACTATAATAATATAATTCTAAATAAATCTGCTGTGGGGGACGGCTGCTGAGGTAGACACCATATTTTTATTACAAAAACGGACAGTTCGAGCAATATATAATATGGGGCCTCGCGAATCATTAAAAACGAAGTTCCAGGAATTCGGTATTCTAACTCTACCCTCCCAATACATTCTTGATAATTTAATGTATGCCCGTAAAAACTTTGAAAATGTACATTTTGTAAAAGACCGGCATGATCTAAATACTAGAAACTGTGACAAACTGGTCGTCCCATGTTTCAGACTTAGCAAAACCAGTAATAGTTTCTTAGGTAATAGTGTTAGGTTTTACAATAAAGTCCCAAAACATATTACCGATTTGCCGGACTGTAAATTTAAGCACCATGTCAAGCGGGTTTTAGTGTCGAAAGGCTACTATAGAGTGGATCAATACGTGAACGATGGTGACGTCTGGAATTGACTCCTCTCTGTGCATCCACTAAAAACGGTATTGTAACGTATAATGTATTTGAAATATATATATATGTTAAAAAGATGTACCCAATCGAGTTTCTTGCCGGTTCTTCTCGGTGACTGGGTTGTTTTCCGAACCGGTGGTAGTTTTGACGTTCATAAGCGCCTTATTAGGGCCTAAACTGAATAAAGTATTTTTGATTTGATTTGATTTGAATTCTCTAACTGACACCAACATCGAGTGACAAATAGTATGGCTATGGTAACCACTAAATATTAATTATGTTGCCATGGTAACGTGGTATGTTTCTATCGCAAACACTTCTTAATGTTTATTTTGTGTTCATTGAATTGGTGAGTTTTTATTCAAAATGTTTGTATTATAATTTAGTTCTTTTTCCAATTTTTGATTTGTAATCTATTACGTATAATAAACATGATGTTCTGTGTGTAATATTAAAATAACTTTTTAGTGAATGGATATGGCTAAAGATAATAAAAATCTAATTTTATAAAATTTTCTAGGTCTCTCTGTCTGTCTGTCTGTTGTAGATTCATCATAGGAAGTAATTTAGGTTTTTTATTTTAGACTTACTGCTACCCGCGACTTTGTCTGCAGTAGTATATCAAAAATTCCTGGGCTGATTTTGACGGGACATTCACTGGTAGATAACTAACCTTATAAGGACTAACTTACGATTATTTTCTGTTGTTATCCACGACTTAATCCCCATTACTATCTCCAAAACGTTTGGACCGAATTTCACATGACTTTTAATTGGAGATAGCTGACTTCATAAGGAGAGATTTAGATTTTTTTTCTTAATTTTAAACTAGCTGTTATCCGCTACTTCGTCGGCAGTGCAATATCCGAAATGATCGAACTAATTTTCACTGGACGAAAACACACCTTATAAGGAATAACTTGGACTATTTTATTTTGTTACCCACGACTTCGTCTGCAGTGCCGTCTTTAAAACGGTTGGACCGATTTTCACGGGACTTTCAGGGGTATATCTACCACTGACCTCATAAAAAGTAATTTAGTTTTTTTTTTTAATTTTGGACTAGATATTACCTGCGACTTCGTCTGCAGTAGAATATCCAAAATTCCTGGGCTGATTTTGACGGGACTTTCACTGGTAGATGACTGACCTTATAAGGACTAACTTACGATTATTTTCTGTTGTTATCCACGACTTAATCCCCAGTGCTATATCCAAAACGTTTGACCCAAATTTCACACAACTTTTAATTGTAGATAGCCGACTTCATAAGGAGTGATTTAGGTTTTTTCCTATTTGTAAACTAGCTGTTACCCGCTACTTTATCGGAAGTGCAATATCCGAAACGCTTAAACTGATTTTCACTGGCAGAAAATAGACCTTATAAGGAGTAACTTGGGACTATTTTATTTTGTTACAAGCGACTTCGTCTGCAGTGCCGTCTCTAAAACGGTTGGACCGATTTTCACGGGACTTTCAGTGGTATATCTCTACCACTGACCTCATAAAACGTAATTTTTATTTTATTTTGGACTATATGTTACCCGCGCCTTTGTTCGCGTGACATTTACCAAAAATATTTGAGGTGTGCGCTGTACTGGATTCCAAAAATAAATATAATTGAAAGTCATACGTTTGTATGTAATTTGAATTATATTGTAATATGGGGATATTACTAACATCTTCATGATATATTATTTCATTAATTCTTTATACAGTGTAAGTGAGCACTGAGATAGTTATATAGTGGCTTAAAGTTCCTAATACATTGCTGTTTCGGCACAATGTTAGTAAATACATATCTAAATGCACGTTACATGTTACAGTAGGTGGCGCGCGTGTCGTACTTACAGATATAGTGTTGGGTACTGTGGGGTCTGCTGTGAAGTACGGCTGCTGTGGACACGATGTTTGTATTACAAAAACGGGCAGTTCGAGCAATATATAATATGATATTATAGATGATATTATAGAGAATATAATGTGATATGATATTATAGAGTGGATCAGTACGTGAACGATAGTGATGTCTGGAATTGATTCCTCTCTGTGCATCCACTATAAGCTATTGTATGATGTATTGGAAATATATGTTAAAAAAATGTACGCGATCGAGTTTCTTGCCGGTTGTTCTCAATGACTGGGTTGGTTTCCGAACGGATGGTAGTCTTTGACGTTCATAAGCATCTTATTAGGGCCTAAACTGAATAAAGTATTTTTGATTTGATTTGATCTGAGTGTTAAAAAAGCATTTCTGTAATTTTACATCTTCTCATAATTTTACATTTCTTTAATAGAGTTTATAAAAAAGGGGCAAAGCCGCGGGTAACAGCTAGTAAATAATATGTCCTGTCCAGGCGACGCGGTTAAGTTTCTAAAAGTATGTAAGCGTCGGCTTATATAGACGTCATCGTTAGTAGCCGATACAGTCATTCACTACTGTATATAGTTACGACTATATCTAGAGACGTGAAAGGTCCGACGACCCGTGCGAAACTGATCCATGTTCCGTTTTTTTTTTTAACTGACTACGTTATTGGTCTATAGTATGAATAGTACTATGAATGGGGCGGCTCGGCCGGGGTAGTACCACCCTCTCATAGAAAACCGACGTGAAGTAACAGTGGTTGCATTGTTGTATTTCGTTCAGTCAGTTTGATCGCCGGAGGCCCATCTCCTCTCCTTTCCTCCTATTCCCCTCCTCCCTAACACAGGCTGGCAACGCACTTGCGACTTGCGAACTTGTGGGTCACTTGATGTTAAGTGATCACCACCGTCCATAGACACTAACAATACCAGGGGAGTCGAAAGTGCGTTGGCAGCCTGTGTTTGGGGGAAAGGGAGTGAGGGGGAAGTGAGGTGGGCCTTTGGCGCTCTCACTGACCGAACGAAACGCAACAATGTAAGCTCTGTTACTTCCCGTCGGTTTTCTATGAGAGAGTGGTACTACCCCAGACGAGCCGACCCATTCATGCTGAAACCAATAATAGCTTCAGCGTGGCTCTACCACTCTTAAAACTACTCTCTTAAAACTCATATAAGCTACTTAAGAATGTTAGCACAAAGAATTTACTTTTGTTGCTCGTAATTTTACATCGGTGATATCTCATATAATATTAATAGATTAAAATGACACTTTACCAGTTTTTATCTACTTTCAATACCTAGCCTAATTAAAGCATTTCATTGGATAAGGATTAATAATCAATTGCTCGCAACACTTAACGAAGACAATGAGGGTAACACTTTATTTTACTCTACGTGGGTATGGAAACCTGAGGCGTGTAAATAGCCCAAGCTCGGTTGAATAATTAGATTTGAGTGTAGGGTCTGAGGCTGAGGCGCATAAACACTTATTAAAGTAGAATAATTAGCGGAACTATAAAGTACTCATCAAAGGCCGAAGACAGCTAATCCTGTTGCGATGGTGAGGCGGGTATTTTTTTATTTGCGAAGCGATGCGGTACCACAAAACTAAGTGTCTATGTGTGTTGTATTGCAACCACGACCAGCGATATACTCAATGCGAATGCAAAACTGCAGCTGATTGGTTTCACTCACCAAATCGAAGTTAAAAAAGAAGAAGATTTCGCATCCCTTGCCAGTGTGGGAACTCAATAGCTGAAAGTTTCCCAGGTACTACTAAGTCCCAGCTAACTACTTACTCTAACAGTGTTTTGCGCCGAAACAATACGATACGATACGATAGGGAGAAGGTGGAGAGGAAGTGTGCCTCCGGTGCTCTCACTGACCGAACGAAACGTAACAGTGCAAGCACTGTTACATCACGTGGGTGTTTCTGTGGGTCGGGCGGTAGTACCCCAGGCGAGCCGACTCATTCATGTTAAAACCAGTAATAGCTTCAGCGTGCCTCTGCCACCTAAAGAATGAGCTAAATCTAATTTTAATCGTTCATATTACATTTTTTTTATATTTCCAGTTTTATTCACCGAGAACTAAATTAAAATTTTGTCGTTCATTAATTTTTAGTTTTTTTATTAATCTTCATATTGTGCATGCACACTACATACAAGCGATATGCAAAATTTACAGAACTTGAAAAATAACGTAAAATATTAGGAACAGCTCAAATTGGATTTAGCTCATTTTGAAATGTAACGAAAAAATTCTCTTGTCTTCTTTGACCCTCATTCAGTCACGTTGTATATACAGGGTTTTTGGGCCCTATAATTTGGAGTAATTATTTTGAGTAATAATTTTTATTTTGATATAGTGTGTAAATAGCAGTGAATACTTGGTATTGTGTTACGAACATTTTGTTTTGTTGTTGTGTACATCCTGATAACGCTCACGAGACCTGTCAATGCTAATGTCCAGGAGAGTAGGCTATTCCTGACATAATATATAAAATACATTTGAAAATGAGCTAAATACCATTTTAATCGTTCATATAACATGTTTAATTCTTTTAAGATTTTCAGTATTTATACACCGAGAACGAAGTTCTAGTTTTTTTTTTCGAACTGACTACGCTATTGGTCAAGCAAGGTCTTAACATCTTCACCGGACTACTAAGGCGAGCGCTTAAGGCAATCAGCCGATTTTATTTTGACAACTAGCTCAAGGGTGCACGGCACACCTCGGCTTTAGCTGCTGCCTGATACATGCAATTCGCGACCTATGTGAACTAACCTAAGCTAAGCTAACTATTCATACATATATGAGTTGTTGAAACATATATGTGTACCAAGCATACATACCTCAACAACCCTTATATATATTTCCTATCGGATAATATTCTAAACTATTTCAGTTTGATAAGGGAAAAAAATAAAACCGTTCCACCTGCATGTGTAAGCGTGTATGCGTGCACGTGTGTGGAGGTGATATGTGTAATGTTGTCGCAGTGATGTAAGATTTTGTGTCACTGTATCGCGCGAGCAACGTACTCAAGGGCTCCACGCCGAGGGAACGGACCTAAATTGACAGACTGATGTTCTGTTGTCATTTCATTTTATTATATGGTTGTACTGCAAAGGGCAGCTTGATCTCATGTTTTTCGTTGAAGACGCATGCGAAGCCAGGACGGGGAGCTACTAAATGATACAATTATTTTTCAACGTAACATATTTATAACATCTATGTGTCCTCATCTGCAATCTATATTTCAGTTAACTAAAGCAACGTT
>MU158873.1:501428-512276 GCA_015888305.1 Antheraea pernyi | reverse complement strand
CTACGCTTCCCGATAACTAGCGCCCGATTAGCCTGTTAGATACATTAGGTAAATTATACGAGCGGCTCCTTCTGAACCGTCTCCAGGTCTCGATTACAGATTTAAAATTAATACCACCTGAGCAGTTCGGATTTCGTGCCAAGCACTCTTGCACGAATCCAGCACACCGCCTCACGGAGTACATTTTCTCAAATTTTAATGCCGACCCGTGGGACATGGCTGCATTGAAGATGCAGACCAATAGAGCTATGATGTGATCGGGAAGGAGTCTCAATACCTCGTTCCTAATCCCATCGGGACCTGGGGACTTCCTAAGCTTGAGACGCTGGATGGAGGTCGAAACTTCATCAAAAGTTATTGAGGTTAGGGTATCCATGGGAGGCTAGTGCATGCTCTACCGATAATTCGGTCGACCCAATATGGATAGGGCCAGTGTTGTCAGTTTTCGGTGAACACTGTTTTTCTAAACTCGCAGCAAGACATTCCGCTTTATCTATGCTATCGAACGCAGGAGGCAATCCGGGACCTCTATCGAGAGGAGGCATCGGAGTAGTGAGATCTGACTTTAAAGTTCGCGAGAGTTTCCAGTACGACAGATGAGACGGCCGGAGATCCTCCAGAAATCTGTCCCACCTGTCGCCCCGAATCTCAGAGATACGAGATTTGACTATTTTACGTAACAAGCGTAAACGGTCGCGATTTTATGCAGACGGGTAAGCGTCGTGAGCTCGAGTCGTGTCGTTCTTTTCCGTAATCAACGGACTAACGTCGTCAGGGAGTATAAAACGGCGATCATTCGCCGCTTGTACCTCTTTCGAGGTCTCTCTGACGGCGGTCTGGAGATAGTCAGGATACTCGACAAACTAGGTAGGGTTCTCGCATTTGACGTCATAGCCCTTCCGGAACCCACTCATTATCAGGATAACTGTCGTCTGTCAGTTTTAGACATAGCTTTGTTAAACAATATCACGCTTCGGGTACGACTCATACAAGTCGTACACGAACTTGATTCGGACCATTGCCCGGTCGTATTACAGTTTAGCTTTTAACTCAGACTTCACCCCTCCGTCAGTTGAAGCGTGATATTGTTTAACAAAGCTATGTCTAAAACTGACAGACGACAGTTATCCTGATAATGAGTGGGTTCCGGAAGGGCTATGACGTCAAATGCGAGAACCCTACCTAGTTTGTCGAGTATCCTCCCGTTACGAGAGGTTCTCGGACTATTCCAGATAACGTTCTCGCAGTTGAGGTCCCCCGCTATAATAACTGAGTCTCTTAAATTAAACAACACTCGCAAATCGGTTTGTAACAACTCTTTATTCGGTGAGAGGTACGCGGACACTAATACAATGGACAGATGACCGGTCATACCTATCGTACACACTGACACTTCCATAATGGTCTGTGGCCGCCTCCTGCACCCAAATAAAAATATATATAAAATAAATAAATAAATAATAATGGCAGCAGAACTTTTATTTAAATAGTGAACGTTGTTAAGTGTTAATCAATGACACAAATACTACAGGTCAAAGCGGGCGTATCTATCGGCATACAATATAACGAACGCCTATAGTAATTTAAGGTGCTGCCCCCGCGGGCGACACGATCATTTCTAACTATATTATAATTCGCGATTTTAGGATTACGCATTTTATGTTTTAGAACGTCTCCTGGACGAGGAGAACATCTATCTGTCTATCGCAAAAAGGCAGCTACTAAATCGCGCTGTGTTCTAAGAGATCTAAGAGATTCTAAGAGATAAACGAAAGAGATTGACCGCGCGGTTTTATCCTATTCATAACCGCGAATTTTATTTAAAATCTAAATCTTGTGTGGATCGGGAGAGGCGCTGGTGGGTGAGCGACGGTCTTGTAACCATCACTGTCATGCGCAGAGGGCGCAGAGGTTGCGGATGACGCGGAGATCGCGATCGACGCGGGGATTACGGTCGGCACGGCAGGCGCCGCCTTATCTAGCTCCATCTCGGAGCCGGCCTCCGAGCTGGTGCTTGACGCGGGAGCAGGTGCTCCATTTGCCGGATTCAGCGGCGAATCCGGTGAATCTAATGACTACTCCGAGTCGGACTTGCTAGCCGCAAACGCATTCGACGTGGCCATGCGGGGCACATATTGAACGTCCTTCGTGGACGGGAAACAATGTCGCGCAAGATTAGCGTCGACGGCGTTTTCGTCGACGCCAATAGGTAATAAATCGTCACGGAGTCGTGTAACACTATTATTGTGGGCCATTCCGTAGTCTAAGGGGGACGTGAACTAACCTCCCTGCCTTAAAGGCAGGGGGCACGCCAAACGAAAAACTATGGAACTATCCCGAGTCCGGATCAAAAGAGCTGTTTGAAACGAAAAAAAATAGGAGAAAAATGTAAATAAATACGTGAGCAAGACAAGGGAAAAATAATATAAGTGTTTATTATATAAATAAACAAAAAAATTAATTAATATATAAAGAAACGAATTGAGAAATACGTAAATAAATACATAAATAAATAAGTAAGTGAGTAAACAAATAATTATATCAAGAAATAAATAAAGCAATAAATAAATAGAAAAGAAAGGTCTCACTCAGTTCTAGGAAACAAAAGGCAGGTGTGCCGAATCGGAACAATGGAAAGGAGCACTCACGAAGTAATAACTGACGTCACTAAATCACGAGTATCGAAATCGCAGAGGGCAACGAGCGCGACGTCCATTTCCCACCGTGGTCGGATCAGAACTCCTGACAAAGAACGAAGTTCAAATTTTGGCTTTCATAAGGTTTTTAGTTTTTATTTATGACCTTCGTATTTTAAATGTATAAAATTTAAAGACGTTGAAAAATAACGTAAAACATACATATAAACCTTCTAAAAAATGAATCAAAGTCTGTTACACACATAGATGCCTGCCGTATTTTATCTCTGCCGTACAGTGAAGCTGTGGAACAATCTCCCGGCCAGTGTGTTCTCTCCTTCCTATAATATGGGGTCCTTCAAGCGTAACGTGAAAAGACATTCATGCATGCCGGCATGACAGTGGCGACCGGTGAGGGATAGTATGTTTCTCGATAGTCGCCATTGTTTTTAGATTATACTGTGCTCACCATCAGGCACAGTAAAGTCACTTTGTCGTGCTTCGATAAAAAAAAAAAAAAGATGCGACAAGAATATTTTATAATATTTCAATAAGAATAATGGAGTTATGCCTACAACAACACCTGGATTTTAAGGTGGTAGAGCTACATTGAAACTATTACTGCTTTCAGCATGAATGGGTCGGCTCGTTCGGGGTAGTACCACCCTCTCATAGAAAACCGACGTGAAGTAACAGTGCGTTTAGCGTTGTTGCGTTTTGTTCGGTCAGTGAGAGCGCCGGAGGCCCACCTCCCCTGCCCTCTCCTCGCTCCTCTTCCAGTCCCTCCCCTAGCCCTTCCCCCCAAAGGGTGGCAAACGCACTTGCGACTCCTCTGGTGTTGTTGGTGTTCATGGACGGTGGTGATCACTTGTTCGTTTGCCACCTATTACATAAAAAAAATGCTTATTATCAATAATATATACAAAACCGAATAAACATGTTGATTGCTTTTCAAATTGATATTACCATCTGCGCCAACTGCTAAATTGTGATGTAAATTGTTTGTCGACAAACATTCTAATTGTAATGAGTCGTTGTTTGAAACAAATTGACGTCATACTTTGTTTTTCTTGTTTCATTGTTTTGCTCGACCGCAACATTTCTTTCGAAACATTATTTAATCTTTACCAGTATTTTTGAGTGTTCGTTTGGAACATCGTTTTATTCAAAATTACTTAATTAAAAGTTATACGATATCACTTTTCATGGTTTCTAGAAAGTTCTGAGTTGTTTTCATGAAATCAAAAATTATACGATCTAGTATAATTTAAGTTGTATATATGATTGGATTTTCGTTATCTCGTAGAAATATTATCTTCTATTTTCCGAATAACAATTTATATTCATTGTAATTATTATAATATTGTAGCTAAATGGAGAATTGTATAAATTCATCCAAATTTTATTATCTAGCTATTAGACGATGATTAGATGCTTCAGTAAACATTATAAATATTTAACCAGACTAAGGTAACCATGCTTGACGTCTCTTCACTATTGCCTGTCTTCAGAATACCAAAGGATATTAGTGTTAAGCCATGAAATGAAAAGGAAATTCATAAATTAGTTGCATCTGTTACGTTCATCATCATTAAAGTGCGACTTCCAAGTATAAACAGTATTTGACGAGTGCCAGACACTTAATACCGCGAATTACTATGGAATCTTTGGTATCAAGTCAACATAGAATCTCAAAATAAAGTAAGTTTAACAGAAAATTCCTAATTTATATTCGGGAATATGTTCAGTTCATGATATTCATGAAAAATATATAATTGGCAATCAAAATGAACCTATAGTTATAAATTGCAACAGCACTGAGTAAGTTAATAGATGCAGGAAAATAAACAACATTTTGCGGTCGCAAACCAATTCCGATGCGACAGAATTCCATGTTGTTCGCCGGGGAATTGTAACCCTTCGCGTAACTATGAAATTGTTTCAGGTTGTTGACGAAAAACTTACCTACTCTTTGGAGTTGTATTTGATAGATTGTTGGAGGTAATAAAATCTTCGTAGCCGTTATAGGTTAGTAAAGTTATACAAGGTTTATTGTTTACCGAATATGAACTCAAATTTAATCTTACATTGCTGTTCTGTGTTTAATATAGGTGGGTATTATTATTACCGTTATATATACATAGTTGTAAGTAAGTTTAATTGTGGCGACTGCTTCTGCGTGAATCCTAATGTAAAAAAACGGTGACTAATAAAATCACCTGAATATATTAAATCCATTTTATTTATTTATTTATTGCAGTTGCCCGCCAGTTAGTGTCTGAGCTTTTAGGTAAGTTTTACTACTTGATATCACTAAAAATCGAAGTTTTTTTTTCTAATTTTAAATTTTAATACAATCCTGAAATTTATCCCGCGTTATCTGTTGTCACAGTAGTATCTTAAAAGTGCGTGTTAGCGTTAGCTCAAAGTAACTATTTCACGCGAACGAAGTCGCGGACAGAGGTTAGTAATTTAGAATTATACATCATTAGAATTCCAAAATGTTTTGTACAATCTGTACATTTTTTTAAATACAGTTATTTTTTAAACAATTTACAACTATACGGATTTACTAAAAGTAGTATTTATAATAAGTTTATTCAACAAGATACAGTATAATACTATATAATTGCTCTATCACATTAATAACCTAAAGAGTTAAAACATTTAAACTCACTTGTTCTTCTTTCCGTAATCAGCAAGAATGAGATCCTTGAGCTGAACTTCCACCTTAATCCAGTCGTCATCGGTCAGTGTGGGCCAGATGTGATGAGGTTCCGTGAGTGTTGTCTTGTCCGGTTTTAGGAGCACTTTAGTGCGCTCCGTGTTAACGTGTAGGGCTCGCAGGATAAGAATCAGTCGGCTGAACGCCTGACATAGCATATAATAAATCATGAATATAGATTTTTACACAAGTAATAAAATTTGTATTATACTGGCTGCCCGACCCACGTTGGCATGAGTGTATTAAAATGAAAAAAAAAAAAATTAGAACAATTCTGCACTATACAGTAGAAACATATAATGAAATAAAATTAACCACTGAATTTCAATCTGTTAATGTTGCAATTTTTTATGGGACTGACTATGCTATGGGCTTTACAGACTGTGGCCGTCTCCTGCACCCGAAGAAAAATATATATAAAATAAATAAATAAATAATAATGGCAGTATGTAAGCCGCAGCTTATCAAGTCGTCGGCCGAGGCGGGGGCGGCGAGTCACGCGCCGCGCGCCTACTACAGCAGTATGCTTTGAGACATCTCCACGCACCCCCGTATCTCTAGTTATTGTTGCACCTCAGTTGTATGTTCGTAATTTAAGTAATAAATCTAGTTGTTTGTTTAGTCAGAACTTTTATTTAAATAGTGAACGTTGTTAAGTGTTAATCAATGACACAAATACTACAGGTCAAAGCGGGCGTATCTATCGGCATACAATATAACGAACGCCTATAGTAATTTAAGGTGCTGCCCCCGCGGGCGACACGATCATTTCTAACTATATTATAATTCGCGATTTTAGGATTACGCATTTTATGTTTTAGAACGTCTCCTGGACGAGGAGAACATCTATCTGTCTATCGCAAAAAGGCAGCTACTAAATCGCGCTGTGTTCTAAGAGATCTAAGAGATTCTAAGAGATAAACGAAAGAGATTGACCGCGCGGTTTTATCCTATTCATAACCGCTAATTTTATTTAAAATCTAAATCTTGTGTGGATCGGGAGAGGCGCTGGTGGGTGAGCGACGGTCTTGTAACCATCACTGTCATGCGCAGAGGGCGCAGAGGTTGCGGATGACGCGGAGATCGCGATCGACGCGGGGATTACGGTCGGCACGGCAGGCGCCGCCTTATCTAGCTCCATCTCGGAGCCGGCCTCCGAGCTGGTGCTTGACGCGGGAGCAGGTGCTCCATTTGCCGGATTCAGCGGCGAATCCGGTGAATCTAATGACTACTCCGAGTCGGACTTGCTAGCCGCAAACGCATTCGACGTGGCCATGCGGGGCACATATTGAACGTCCTTCGTGGACGGGAAACAATGTCGCGCAAGATTAGCGTCGACGGCGTTTTCGTCGACGCCAATAGGTAATAAATCGTCACGGAGTCGTGTAACACTATTATTGTGGGCCATTCCGTAGTCTAAGGGGGACGTGAACTAACCTCCCTGCCTTAAAGGCAGGGGGCACGCCAAACGAAAAACTATGGAACTATCCCGAGTCCGGATCAAAAGAGCTGTTTGAAACGAAAAAAAATAGGAGAAAAATGTAAATAAATACGTGAGCAAGACAAGGGAAAAATAATATAAGTGTTTATTATATAAATAAACAAAAAAATTAATTAATATATAAAGAAACGAATTGAGAAATACGTAAATAAATACATAAATAAATAAGTAAGTGAGTAAACAAATAATTATATCAAGAAATAAATAAAGCAATAAATAAATAGAAAAGAAAGGTCTCACTCAGTTCTAGGAAACAAAAGGCAGGTGTGCCGAATCGGAACAATGGAAAGGAGCACTCACGAAGTAATAACTGACGTCACTAAATCACGAGTATCGAAATCGCAGAGGGCAACGAGCGCGACGTCCATTTCCCACCGTGGTCGGATCAGAACTCCTGACAAAGAACGAAGTTCAAATTTTGGCTTTCATAAGGTTTTTAGTTTTTATTTATGACCTTCGTATTTTAAATGTATAAAATTTAAAGACGTTGAAAAATAACGTAAAACATACATATAAACCTTCTAAAAAATGAATCAAAGTCTGTTACACACATAGATGCCTGCCGTATTTTATCTCTGCCGTACAGTGAAGCTGTGGAACAATCTCCCGGCCAGTGTGTTCTCTCCTTCCTATAATATGGGGTCCTTCAAGCGTAACGTGAAAAGACATTCATGCATGCCGGCATGACAGTGGCGACCGGTGAGGGATAGTATGTTTCTCGATAGTCGCCATTGTTTTTAGATTATACTGTGCTCACCATCAGGCACAGTAAAGTCACTTTGTCGTGCTTCGATAAAAAAAAAAAAAAGATGCGACAAGAATATTTTATAATATTTCAATAAGAATAATGGAGTTATGCCTACAACAACACCTGGATTTTAAGGTGGTAGAGCTACATTGAAACTATTACTGCTTTCAGCATGAATGGGTCGGCTCGTTCGGGGTAGTACCACCCTCTCATAGAAAACCGACGTGAAGTAACAGTGCGTTTAGCGTTGTTGCGTTTTGTTCGGTCAGTGAGAGCGCCGGAGGCCCACCTCCCCTGCCCTCTCCTCGCTCCTCTTCCAGTCCCTCCCCTAGCCCTTCCCCCCAAAGGGTGGCAAACGCACTTGCGACTCCTCTGGTGTTGTTGGTGTTCATGGACGGTGGTGATCACTTGTTCGTTTGCCACCTATTACATAAAAAAAATGCTTATTATCAATAATATATACAAAACCGAATAAACATGTTGATTGCTTTTCAAATTGATATTACCATCTGCGCCAACTGCTAAATTGTGATGTAAATTGTTTGTCGACAAACATTCTAATTGTAATGAGTCGTTGTTTGAAACAAATTGACGTCATACTTTGTTTTTCTTGTTTCATTGTTTTGCTCGACCGCAACATTTCTTTCGAAACATTATTTAATCTTTACCAGTATTTTTGAGTGTTCGTTTGGAACATCGTTTTATTCAAAATTACTTAATTAAAAGTTATACGATATCACTTTTCATGGTTTCTAGAAAGTTCTGAGTTGTTTTCATGAAATCAAAAATTATACGATCTAGTATAATTTAAGTTGTATATATGATTGGATTTTCGTTATCTCGTAGAAATATTATCTTCTATTTTCCGAATAACAATTTATATTCATTGTAATTATTATAATATTGTAGCTAAATGGAGAATTGTATAAATTCATCCAAATTTTATTATCTAGCTATTAGACGATGATTAGATGCTTCAGTAAACATTATAAATATTTAACCAGACTAAGGTAACCATGCTTGACGTCTCTTCACTATTGCCTGTCTTCAGAATACCAAAGGATATTAGTGTTAAGCCATGAAATGAAAAGGAAATTCATAAATTAGTTGCATCTGTTACGTTCATCATCATTAAAGTGCGACTTCCAAGTATAAACAGTATTTGACGAGTGCCAGACACTTAATACCGCGAATTACTATGGAATCTTTGGTATCAAGTCAACATAGAATCTCAAAATAAAGTAAGTTTAACAGAAAATTCCTAATTTATATTCGGGAATATGTTCAGTTCATGATATTCATGAAAAATATATAATTGGCAATCAAAATGAACCTATAGTTATAAATTGCAACAGCACTGAGTAAGTTAATAGATGCAGGAAAATAAACAACATTTTGCGGTCGCAAACCAATTCCGATGCGACAGAATTCCATGTTGTTCGCCGGGGAATTGTAACCCTTCGCGTAACTATGAAATTGTTTCAGGTTGTTGACGAAAAACTTACCTACTCTTTGGAGTTGTATTTGATAGATTGTTGGAGGTAATAAAATCTTCGTAGCCGTTATAGGTTAGTAAAGTTATACAAGGTTTATTGTTTACCGAATATGAACTCAAATTTAATCTTACATTGCTGTTCTGTGTTTAATATAGGTGGGTATTATTATTACCGTTATATATACATAGTTGTAAGTAAGTTTAATTGTGGCGACTGCTTCTGCGTGAATCCTAATGTAAAAAAACGGTGACTAATAAAATCACCTGAATATATTAAATCCATTTTATTTATTTATTTATTGCAGTTGCCCGCCAGTTAGTGTCTGAGCTTTTAGGTAAGTTTTACTACTTGATATCACTAAAAATCGAAGTTTTTTTTTCTAATTTTAAATTTTAATACAATCCTGAAATTTATCCCGCGTTATCTGTTGTCACAGTAGTATCTTAAAAGTTGATTCACCCAGTGCTCAGGTGACAGTATTTTAGTAACTTACTTAATATCTTAGCTACTTATGGTCTACAAACTTATGGTCACATTTTAGCTCATTCATAAACCGTGTCCTTGAGTAATAGTTAGTCTTTTTCTTATTAGAAGCGGTTCAATATATCAAAAGTTACTGTAACTTTAATATATATATTAGTAAGTAGCTTAAGTATGTATATAAAATATATAAGTAATAAAAGAAAAGTAGATAAGTAAATGGACTTAATATATTCAGATGATTCTGTTAGTCAATGTTTTTTTTTCATTAGGTACCACATGGATGAAGTCGCAGGCGCAACTAGTAAGTTATATTATTGTAAAGTTTCATTAAAATCCGTTCTATAATATTTGACTGACAGAGCAACAAGCATCCATCCATCTTTACAGATTTTCTAATTTATAATACTAAAACATATCATTCTAGAAAGTTATGGACTATATAATAACATCACACTGCAACCTTTTTTATTTTATTTCTACAGTCTCTTGGTCTGCACTTTTTTCTGATTTCGCTTATTTTATTAATAATCAAATCAAAAATTGTTTTAATTCTAGTGTCGCTTAGAAAGCGAGCAACTACTATTATTCTTTTACTTAACTACTATATTTAATTATTGTTATTTTATTTATGAGTACGCATCGGGTATTTAATTATACGAGTACATACTACTATCGGGTACGGCGAACATTGTTCTGCCGTGTTAAAAAGAAAAAATCCTAAAAGTCAACCGCAACGCTATCTACCGGGTCTAACTGTAAATCTGAACCACTCTTGAATTCACATGGATACTCACAAAAAAATCATCAAAATCTGTAAAACCGTTTAGGAGAAGTTCAGTCACATACACACGGACATAAGAATTATATATAAAGGTTATTATACGCTACAACCTTTAGGAATGAAACAATTGCTCCACATATAATATGTCAAAAAATTATGTTAAATGAAAATGTGCAAGACATTTGTCGATCTGTTTGTATGTACCTCTGTATTCATTGATTATAATAAACTCAAAATAACTCGCATAAATATAACTTTATCTGACCAACTCTTTATTAACTTGTTTGGGTAAAAATCAGGTTGAATATTGTGAACACGAAGTTACTAACTGTCGTTAGTGGTAATGCGTGACTGTTGACTCTCGTTAACTTTGAAGGTGAGCTCAAATTTACGGGAGAGGTGTTGAAGGGCGCGCCGGCTCGTTCGGGACAAATAATGTACGAATAAGGAGGGGACCACACTTGAACTAGTTCCTGCT
>MU158873.1:475954-501417 GCA_015888305.1 Antheraea pernyi | reverse complement strand
CCTGCTGAATAATTTATATTTTATTATCTCTATTAGATGATATAGATATCTTGTAATCCGTTGTTTGAATATAATTATGTATATCTCGGGACTGAGATAAAATGGCGTCCATGTAAATATATGACATCATTCATAGTGACCTCATGGTTATGATTTTATCGATCATTCCACCAAGACTAATGGAATAAAAACATCAGCCGATATAGAAATGCAATACTGAATATACATAGTTACGACCTATCCATAGATGTAACTAGCCCAACTGTCTGAGCAAGAACTCCCAGTGTCTCATTGTTAGTTGCTTTTAAAGGCATTCAGCCAAAACTAACAGACAATAATAATCAAGATGCATGAAGAGCCGAAACCTCCAAACTATGTGTTACCGAACGGGGTTAATAGTAGCCAGTCAATAGACGTGAAGAGACATTTATGCAGGCCGGCACGACGGCGGCGACCGGTGTGCTACGATAAAAAATAAAAAAAGTAACTCCCCCGATATAGTAAACAGTACGGACGCAGGGCAATAGTAAATTCCTCGATATAGTCAATAGTATAGACATAGGTCATTAGTAATTTCTCTGATATATCTATCTATACATATAATAAAAATGAAGTGTCTGTATATAATATCAACATAAAAACAAATCACTGATGGGTATGAAAGTATAAACGCTTCTGATATCAAAAATGCAATTTTTAAAATTGTTGTCGGTCTGTCTGTCTGTTTGTTCTGGCTAATCTCCGAAACCGCTAAACCGATTTTGATGGGAATTTCACTGGCAGATAGCTGAAATTACAGTAGGTTATTTATACTACTCTAAATTAGACTAACTATTAACCGCGGGTTCGTCTGCAATACTATCTCCAAAATGGTAGGATCGATTTTCACGGAAATTTCACGAGCAGATAGCCGACATCATAGCAAGTTATTTAGTCTATTTTAGTTTATACTAGCTGTTAATCATGGCTTCGCCCACAGTACTTTCTCCAAAACGGTTAGATCAATTTTCACGAGACTTTCACTTGCAGACAGCTGACTTTACAAAAAGTAATTTAGGCAATTTTAGCTTATACTAGCCATTAACCGTGGCTTCGCCCGTTGTGCTATCGCCAAAACGGTTACATCTATTTTCACGGGACTTACACTGGTAGATAGCGAGCCTTATAGAAAGTAATTGAGGTTATTCCATTTTAGACTAGATGTTACCCGCGACTTTGTCTGTACAAATTTACCAAGATTTCAAGTCATTCCTTATTTTTATTAAGAGAAATAATTATCAGCTTACTGTTTACAATTCGACATAATAATTATTAATCATTTTAATGATATAAAATCTTCCTAATAGGACCTTAGATTATAAACGTATTACGTAAAGAGTTTCATAATTCAATTTCTTGCGGAACAGGCAAGCGTTTATTTTTGTATAGTCACAGAATCTTAATTATAATGGTAATGTATATTAAATGTAATGTAAATCTTTAGAATAATATTTTAAATTATTGTTTCATTAGTTCCTTACACAGTGTAAGTGAGCACTGAGGTAGTTATATTGTGGGTTAAGGTTCCAAATATGTTGCTGATGACAAGCCTCATTTGGCACGCTGTTAGTATTTATTTATCTAATGTACACGTTACATGTTACTGTAAGTGGCGTGCATGTCGTACATACAATTGTTTTAAAGAACATTTCTATAATTGTACATAGTCTCACAATTTTATAATTCTTTAATACGATTTTAAAAAACGCGTGCGTAGCTGCGCGTACCGTTAGTCAAATAATATATTTAGTACTATTGATTTTTATTAATAAAACAATGAACAGACGACACAAGAAACATCCTTATGTGTTAAAAGTATGACAACAATTAGTTCGTAAAAATAACTGAACTATTTTAAGAACAATGAACGCTCGTGCCTATTGCGGTAAGTTGGGTGATTTACCTTTATTAGTTATGCATTACACCCTCGTCTAAAGGCTAAGGGTCGAGCCGTGCGACCTCACCCATTCCATATGTTTATAACTCAGTAATTATAAAATGCCTCATGGATTCATTATTTCGGTCACCTCTATTTTGTCTGTGCAAGAAAGAATATTACGGTATTATGTGAAATTAATGGTTTTCATCTATACAAACAATATAAAGTTCAAGAGAGTTTGAACGTGCTGAACTCTAAATAAATAAATCAGATTAGAAAAATTATTTTTGCACCTTATAGCCTATTTCTTGACATCTTCAATTTAGGCCAACGATGCTGAAAAAGTCGAACGCGAGTGCTTTTTGAGCCGGTCTTTAGAAGCATTCGCTATGCAGAACTATTCACAGATTTTGTTTGATATGTAGGTAAGTAAAACAAAATGTAATATATAACCTACTATAATTTATTTGCCCCGTAATTAAGCTTGTAGCGCGATGCATTTCTGAACGCACCCTAGATATCCCGAGCAACCAATTAGCGACGTCCGTGGCTACTTGCGGTACTGGGAATGACGTTGCACTCTCAGTGACCTGTCGTCTTGATATAGTGCAGACAGTATAATTTCTTGCTGGTGTTTTAATTGTAATTGTGGTGAACGCGTGTTGATCGCTGAAAATAAAATATAAACCCACGCTAAAAGCTAGAATAACCCCTTCATTCTTTTATCGTTTTTAGGAGGAGTTACCTACACCTACCTAGACGATAATTCTGTATTACACATACTTGCAACCTTTCAGAGTCGTTCGATTGTAGTCCAATACTATTGAGATTTGAGCAGTTCAAGTTTAAGAAGTCTATATCATTTAACTTACGAAAAATCAATGATGGTATATGTAATGGACAATACAAATTAAATGACAATAAATAAAGTTTTTATAAGGCTACTCAGCCGATTTTATTCAGGCAACTAGCGCAAGGGTGCGCGGCACACCTCGGCTTGAGCTGTTGCTGAAAATCCGGATCTGACCTAGCTAAACTATGCGAAGCTATTCATACATATATTCGTTTGTGAATCATACAATTGAAATTGCATGATATCACAAACGTATACGTGTATATCGGATGATAAACTACTTGACTCAGTTCGATAAAGGAATAAATAAAACCCTTCCACCATGTGTGTAAGGTGTGCACGTAGGTGAGATGATCTCATGTGTGTACAAGTGATGTGGGTGAGTCACTGTATTGCGCTAGTAGCAGCTCGAGGGCCCCATCCGAGGACGGCCTAGGCTTTGAGATGCTACCAGAGAAGTCGCAGCGTGTGTGCGGGGTCGGATGTGGGGCCCTCCTCCACGACGGCGTGAGGGAGGGACTCACGAGCGTGGTCGCAAAGCACGCATGTTTAAGAGAATGGATAGAAATGATAGTTTAACGGCGCCGGCGCTGGAATTTAATCATAGAAATAACAAGATTGTTTAACGGACATTTTAGGGAAAGTTAAATGCGCGGATTTATTTTATCTTACACTAAAAGTATTTATTTATTCGATACTAAGGCGCGCGTGAGGCGTTGTAGGGTGGCCGCGATGGCGGGAAAACTAGCTATAGCTAATACGTAACCTAGGTCAGAACTGTTTGCCATTTCATGAAAGGCAGTGATCTCAGAAATCTCATCAAATATGAGTAACTGACGTACCCAATCGATCCTGGAAAAGATGAAGGAGGAGGCGGGGTCTGTCTGTGTAGGCTTAGCCATCTGGGGTCGAGGTATAGGCTGGGACGCGGGCTTTGGAGCCCACGGGGCCTGAGGGGTCCGAGCGGGGCGGGAGGGCGCGCTAGATGCGGGTGTGGACGTTACCGGTGCATGAGAGATGCCCGGCAGGCTCGGGAAGACCTCTGCAGACATGAGAGGCGGTGGTCGGGGGTGGGCGGGGGTGACAGGTGCCCTGGACGGGGAGACCTGTCTGGGATAATGGAAGCGCCGTGTGCGAGGCATGCGAGGGCAGCCGCGATAGTTCACGTCGTGGCCGGACGTGCCGCACAGGACGTAGCTAGGAGGCTCAGGAGAGGATTGCGTGCAGGTGCGCTCCGTAGTGGAGTGATCACCAAGACATTTGACATATCTGGGATTCAGGGGGCAATTTCGGGCGGAGTGTCTATACGCCTGACAGTTGTGACACTGTGAGGGTACCTATGATTTGCTCAGCGGTACCGCCGTTATACTAGCTGACCCGTGCAACTTCGTCTGCACCAAATCGGTTATTACCGATTTCAATTGTATTTTTAAACGCGAAAAATCTTAATAAACCTAAAGTCTGATTGCAACGACATCTTCCGTTTCCATGTGTGAATTTAAACTATCCACTCACTCAAGCATATACCTAGTTGGTATATGAGAAATCTTTTAAAATAAGCTTAGAACCCGTTCGCAGTATCACCTACCGGGTCCAATTAAGATAAAAACTAACGTACATATATTGCTGATAAATTATTTTTTGCCGATTTCAATTACATTCCTTGTGCTTAATTATTGAAAATATATATTTGCCAAAATAAACATTATCTGTAACGCTGAGTGATAATATACCATTCAAATATTGAAAAAAAAATCAAAATCGGGTCGGTGGTACCAGGGATTCCTCGAATATAAAACGATAAAAATATGTAATATAGCTTATATGTTTAGCTAATCTGTCTGCTATATATAGCATAAAGAAAATTTACCAAATCCCTCAAGAATTTCATTAATTACAAATTTTCGATTTTCGTCCGTTATTCTGGAAAAACTTTTTTTTTCGAACTGACTGCGCCATAGATCTAGCAAAGCCTTAAAACCTTCACCGGACTACCCGGAGATTCCCTTGCATTTTATGGGACAAAAAGTATCCTAGATGTATTTTTTTATTTATTTATTTACACATTATGCGTTAAATACATAATGGCGGACTTAATGCCGAAGGCATTCTCTACCAGTCAACCATTAGGTGATGCGGAGATAAATGTTGGTAGGTGTAAAAGGTGAGGTTTTTATAAAATTATATTTAACCTATAAACTATCACAATATGTAACCGTGTAATAAAGAAAGAAAGAAAATAAGTTTATTGCAGCAAATACACGGACAATATGATATTAGAAAAATAGAATAACAAAGATGTAAACATAGAAAAAAAAAATTGAACGTTAAAATCTAAAATTATGCCACGGTTTTACTGCAAAGGCGCACAATTCAGCACATGCTGCCTGCCACCTTTACAAGTGACCCCAGCGCTGATAGTAGTTATCACTGTGTCAAGTTTCGTCAAAATCGGTTCAGTCCTTTCAGATTGATGCGTGTTCACAGGGACAGACAGACAGACAGAACAAATAACAAAGTCTATTATAATTAAACAAATAAATTAATTTACAGATTTGGCTTTGTTACAGTTTTATTATAGTAAATAATTCTATCATTAGATTATATGTGAAGCCTAAATTTTGTATCCCTTTTTAACGGAATTGGACGAACGGATGAACGTGAAATTTGGCATAGTTAAAGTTTATATGGAGGAGAAGTGCAGAAAGCTATTTATTTTATATAAAATGCATTAGAAGTACATTAAAGTAATTAAAATATGCATTACTCACACTACTGCTTCAATTTTACAAAATATATACACACATGTAAATAAAAAAGACATTTTGATCTGTCAATAAAGAGCTTCAAAAAAGGTTGTGAAGGAGGTTGCTATGCTCGACTGTATGTATTATTTTACTCTTACGTTCCAATTACCCTTTTTCATTCTACATTCTACAATGATATTATAACATTGACAAAAGAACCCTAATAAAATTAAAACTTTAAAAAGTCAATGAACTATGGTCGAATGTCGACCTCTGGGCGCCCAATAGTATATATAGATAGGCTTTACTCTTGTGAAACTGCAAAGAATTATTCTTAATATATTTCATTCTATTATGATTTTTTCAGATTTATATTCTCAATAAAATAATACTTTGTAATTAAATATATTGAAAACTTTTCCAATGGCATTAACTGGAGCGTCATGATCTGTTATAGGAATGTAACCTTGGATTTCAGTAGTAGCATAACCTTTGCACACTGAAATATAACTCTTTCCATTATCAACATATTTTTACCATAATTACAAATTATATAATTTTCAGGTACTTTCAGAGTGATGCATGTTCACAGGGACAGGCAGACCAACAACAATTCTAAAAGGATTATTTTTGGCTTCTATATCGATAACAAAGTATACCCCGATTATAATTTTCAAAAAAAAATTTAATGTACAGATTAGGCTTTATTACAGTGTTATTATAGTATCGTATATATTAATACGTGAAGCCCAAACTTTATACTCCTTTTTAACAGAATTGCGCGAACGGATGAACGTGAAATTTGGCATAGTTAAAGTTTATATGAAGGAGAAGTGCAGAAAGCTATTTATTTTATAAAAAATGCATTAGAAGTACATTAAATTAATTAAAATATGCATTACTCACACTACTGCTTACATTTTATATAACATATACACACATGTAAATGAAAGACTAATTGACTTCCGTCATTTTAGTTTTACGTTCCAATTTTCCTTTTCAATATTCTAAACATGACTGACTCCTTTCCTTTCCAAATTGTAGGTTAATTTTATAATAATATAATATGTAAATTCATAATATACATTATTTTATCTTTAGTAAATTTATGGAACCACTCAAATAATTATTATTCTCTGTGGTCTTTTCTAATGTCAAAATTTTTAGATGACAGGACTGTTTTTACTTCATGTTGCCATAAGAGTAAAGCAATATTACCAAAGTAAATGTCAATGTTTTAACGTTTAGTATTTTTATATGGTGAACTCACTTCAAATGATATATCAAAAAAATTAAGCCAAAAAATACTATGTAAAATCAAAATAAGAAAATTTGTTTGCTCATAAAAGTAATCTATGACTTAGATCTCCGCGGTTACAATGATGCAGTTCAACCTGATGTAGCATTTATATTTAGTATAGTTGATGATGAATTTTAAACAAAAATGAATTCATTTTCAATAGTTAATGGTAGTATTAAGACATCTTTGTTTTGGAATTATCATTTGATTCTATTGTGTATCCATTACTTTTCCAAACGATGATACTGGTCATATCACTATTCCTCATAATCTACAGACTACGTTTAATTCAATGTCATCCCGAAATACTACCTACCCACCCATGGTGTCGTGTACAATTAATTGAAAACTGTGTAGTAAAATTCTCGATTGCCATAAAATTCTTTATTTTCGTAAAGTTATATTTACTTATAATTTGTGAACCTTACCACCTTATGTAGACGCCTGTTTTTTATTTCAAATATATAATTAATTTCAATTTTCATTTAGTTCAATATTTATATAATTTAAAAAAAAGGGCCAAATAAATGAGTAGCCATGATAAAAACCTTTGATTATAGATTATTGACAAAAGAACCCGAATAAAGTTTAAACTTTAAAAAAATCAATGAACTATAGTCGAATGTCGACCACTGGACACCCACTAGTAGATATAGATAGATATAAATTGTACAGAAGATATTACGTATAATTTATAAAATTGGGTACTTACCAACTAAGTAAATATCTTGCACTTTATACCCTTGGAATACTATTGAAAACAGTCTCTAGTGCATGTCTGCATTAAATACATTTATGTATTTTTCACTTGTGATAACAAAAACATATTATTATTAATATTTTTTATAATCTATTAGATGCCCCTGCAGTTTCACTCGCGTTATTCTATATTTGCTCTATCTATAGCATACAGTATTTTTTCTGGATGAAAGTATACTATGAAGAAAAGATTTCTGTACTTTTGACAACATGTATGCAAATTTTTTTATTATTAGTTGAGTAGGTAATGTGTAAAAACGTAACAAACAAAAAAACGAATGACCGTGTTCATAACATTAATTAAGACTTTATAGATGTATGTTAAGGTTTCAGTAGATGATAGAGCCATGCTGAAGCTATTACTGGTTTTAGCATGAGTGGGTCGGCTCGCCCGGGGTAGTACCACTCTCTCATAGAAAACCGACGTGAAGTAACAGTGCTTGCATTGTTGCGTTTCGTTCGGTCAGTGAGAGCGCCGGAGGACCACCTCATCTCCCCTTCCCTTCCGTTCCCTCAAACACAAGATGGCAGCGCACTTTCAACTCCCCTGGTGCTTTTAGTGTCTAACTGTCTTAACATCGCATGACCCACCAATTCGTTTGCCAGGTATGACATATGTATTTGTATTTGTATGTATTTTTTTATTGCAGTTATTATAACTGTAAGTACTAGAGACAACATCGTCTTAGATCGGTTTATCAACAAGTCATTGTCCACGGATCTCAATTAACAAACAAATGAAATATAATTAGATAAAGATGGTAATATGTAGTTCAGATATTTGTCTTAGTCAGGTAACACATGAAAACATACAGTATCAGCAGATGGTGGAAGTTTAAGGGGATAAGACTTAAGGTAGGAGACAAGGCATAAAAGTTCCAACAAGCATGTAGATAAAAAAAATTAAAGGTATTTGTCTAGCTAATTTCAATGTACGTATATACATAGGAAAATTATTTTTTACTATATGTATAATTTCACATCCATTTTTTCTTGTTATCAATATTATAGACACGTTTTATTGTTTTATCTCCACATTACGCATAGCTTTGTTATCATAAGATAATATAATTTTGCCATTTGTAATGTATAGCTTATAAATGTAAATACGTATAACGTTCACAAAATATGTAACAGAAATATTCAATGCTTGACAGATGAATCGCACGTGATTTATTCATGTTACATATTATAACAAATGATATATCATATAGCAGCTGAGTTATCACTATTATTTCTTGTAAAAGAATAATTAATAGATTTATTATGTGATACAGTTTATTCACGTACTAGCAATACACAGTAAAAAGAAAAGTTCTATGGCACCCATTACCAAGTAAAACATTATATATATCAAACATTTCATTGTTACTAATACCTAATAACCGAAAGTATTCATTTCAATTGTGGTTGTAGGCGTACCTTGAGAAAAATTGATTACTCTTCATATTAAGGGTCTGCGATGAAAATATTAAATACATATATTTAAGAATTTGTATTCGTTAATACAATTTTATTTATTAAATCTTATATCAGTTATTTATCTCTCATTTGAAATATAATTCTAATAACTATTCCCGGATACATTTTTATTAATACTTATATACTATTAGCATCCGATTACCGCTTAATGATTAACTAGAAACCTTACACTTCTTGCTACTTACTCTACACGGCTAGATATAACACTTGTACACTTGTAAAAAGGTACAGTAAAGGTAATTTGATTTAATTACGTAAATTATATGCCATCTCTACTCTTGATAAGCTGATGTATAAGATCCTTGCATTCTCCTCTAGCTAGTTTTCCGGTGTGTGTATGAGGCAGGCTTTACACTATTACCAACCCCCCGTGGAGACGTTTGTGATCACTAAGTTTTGCTAAAACAACAAAAATCTGTAATCTCTGAGAACGATCAATCAAAAAAACGAAATGAGGATTTGTAGCCATGATGGCTTAGTTGACAGGGCGTCGGACGGAGATCGCTTCCATGGACGCAGGATCACAGAATTGAATCTTAGCAGGTGAGTCGGAGCGCGCGGTGAAGGAAAACATCGCGATGAAACCATAGCATGGTGGTATGGCCTTTACAAAGTCCGCCGCTCGCTAGGTACCACCCTCAAGTTGACAATCTGCCAACGAGTACCTGTCGATACAGCTGTAGTTGAGCACCAGACCTCTTCTAGGTTTAGTCCGTTTACCATCTTAAACTATATCGACATTTAACATCAACTGAGATTCTAGTCAAACGCTAAAACCTACAAAGTATAAAAAAATATTTTATAACAACCAGTAAATATATTAAGTTACAGATCCTACTCTTATAAGGATCAAATTTGCCAAATAAATATCTCAATAAAAACTGCCTACTATACAATGTCACCATGTATCACTTACAGTTAACCGTGTTATGTATCTGTTCGCTGGTGACAGTATAGTTGGGATGTAGTACCACAGCTGCAGTGGGTCCGTCGTCAGTTAAACATACTACACTCTCATGTACTCCTGGTACTGTGCTAATTATTGCTTCCACTTCCTCGGGGGCTACCTGGAAGTTCAAGTAAATTTGTGAGTTTTTATATTAGTCGCCGAAATCTTCATAAATAAAAACTCGAGGCAGTCGTAAGGACGGCCGACAGAAGTGAAAACTCTAAACAATGGAATAACTGTGTTCTCTTTTGATTTTTTGAATGAATTATGGTGTGAATAACAATATTTAAAGTTTAGTATTTGTTTAATAAAATTATTGATATTACTGTGGTTTTCATATCTATTAATTTATAATTAAATGTTGGCAAATATTTGGGATTTTTTGGTTAATGACATAATGTAACTATATGAATGATTCACCATGCAAGCAAAACAAATAATAGGCTACAGAACTACAGCTATACAATTTTATATTTATATAAATCGTATTCGAATATAGAATCTTTAAGATAGAATAGGTGTAACAAATTGTAAGGATGTTAATAGAGTCAGTTACCTGACTGCCTTGGAACTTGAAACTAAACTTCTTTCTTTTTAAGAAATAGAGTCGCTCGTTCTTGTCTAAATGCATCCAGTCTCCTGTACGATACCAGCCATCACTGAATGACTTATTATATGAATCCTCATTTCTATAATAGCCCTGAAGAGTGAAAAGAAACGGATAACAGATTGTCTGCTCGTTATGTACACTTATTGGCTTTATACAAGCAAAACCATATAACTTCAACTATGTATTATATAAAACATATAATCTCTTCTTTTATTCAAACAATAACAGTAACAGCACTGTACATTAAATATTATATTTGGGAATGAATATTCTAAATGAGATTTAGAAGAGATAACGGACCAATTGTTTATGGTATTTGAGATTGTTGACTGCAATACAAGTAAATTATCCGAGCTCATTTATTTCAAGCGAAACCTTTCACCCCTATCATTGATCATACAGAATCCAGCAAAGACATCAACCCAGTCAGTAGTGAGTAATTCATGTGCTGGTATTGGTAAGATAGAACAAGAATAACCTTTTGTTTTCACAGGGGAAAATCCTACATGGATACGCCTCGCACTGCCGGGAGACAATACGAGGGTTATGAGGGTTATGTGAGACTCCTACTCACTAAAAACCCCTGTACCGCCTTTTGCGCGTAAGTGGACCAGGGTGCGAGATCACGATTTGCATTCTCCGCTGCCCTGATCGCGCGCTGCATCACCCGAAGATGTTCGTGTCAGAGATCCTCGTTTTGTGGAGAGCGATTCTCTCCAAAGCTTCCTTTAGAAACTGCGGCTACACCGTGCTTCTGCTCCACGGGTCTTCCTCCGTATGTGGCAGAGAACGCCCCCGCATTCACTGCCAGGAGGGGAGAATAACCTACCTTAACTATACATTCGCCTTTCACATAAAGTTCTCCGCTGTTACCAGGCTTTACTTCAGCTCCATTTTCGTCGAGAAGCTGGAATGGAATGATACTCTCTGTATTTTAACTGGTTAGTTGTTATTAAGTCGATTGTTCGTCGTCCTACCCAATGAATGCTACTTCGGCGAAAATGGAATACAGTTTTAGCATAGCGATCTTTTTTCCTCATGTAAATCATCGTTGAATTAATAAACAGTATAGGGTTTATAACTGCTATCACTTTTATGCGATAAGGGCTCAGTCATTAGCATATGCGAATAACACGTCGTGTTTAAGCCCATCTGGCTAACTACCACCCTAAACTAAAATATCTATCTTTAAGCATCTACAATGATACTATGATAACTGCATCTTAAAACTAGTCCACCTCTAGGTATAACATGTTATCATCTTAATACACATCGTCATTCAACAATCAAATCGTATTTACTCACCTAATCGGATCACACCTACCAATATCATAAATGTGTAAAAAAACTTTGTCTATATGTTATCTTTCAAGATTAAATTTCTCCACGAATCGTAACAAAATTTGATATAGAGATAACCTGGAATTTGGAGAAGGATATCCCGAGTATATCTAACACCACAAAGAAGAGGACTAGCAAAGAATGTAATTGTACAATACGGTTACCTTGTAATATAAACAGTTAATAACTCTCCCATTAGAAGTTATTGGTGCCTCTCTATCTGGTATTGCAATAAAACCTTGTGTTTCGGTTGCCCCATAACCGTCGCATAGGTGAGCAGTATTCGGTAGTCTCTTCTGTAATTATTTGTTTGTTGTCTTTATTATTAAATCATATATCAATACAGACAAGGTTTGATCCGGTAGCGGGATTTATGAGCCGGTCTCTTTAGGCTTCAAGAGTTACCATTATTACCTATATCGTCAATTAATATCATATATGATTGTGGTCAAACTTTGACGTTGAGTAACAAAAACATGCATTCTATTCTGTTCAATAGATAGCAAAGATGAACATTACTTACAAACTCGTGTCGTTACATTTAATAATGAAATTAGACAATTTTTCTACGTACTTTAAATGTAGATATTATATCAGAAGTTACTGGAGCTCCGAGAAGAAAGACAGTTTCTAGCGATGACAGTTGATGTGGTTTTATTGTTTCCAATAAATCCTTAGCGTAGCTTGGACCGAAGAATGTCCATGTTGGCTGTGATTGAGAGAATAATGTATTAACGTGATGCTAAAACCACCCGCGACTTCATTCGTTTTAATAAAAATAAACCATATAGTAACTCTTTTATTTCAAAGAACGTGGCTTTTGTCGGTGAAAGAATTCTCAGAATACAATCAGTTCGGGAGGTTACTATAGTTACTATGTCCTCATGTCCTAGTAGAAACACAGCAGACCCTAACTTAGACCAATAATTTCGTGATGACATAATATATACGTAGTAAATAGACATGTGTCATTTGTAAGCCGGGAAATTCTTCCTTAAGTTAAGTGTCTAAGGTTTTCTTCTATAAAACCAAAAATAATTGTAAATTATATTTATCTAACAACGTGGTGAAGTCATTTTATTTTTACCTTAAATTTCTCCAGCATCTCAATAACGTGCTCAACGCTTGGTGTTTTTGGTGAGATCAGGACAGGTATATGGTAGAATGTACACGATGTTATCGTCATTGTGAATGTCATCCATTGTAGTGTTGTAAGGACCATAGCCATGTCTGTTGGCGTGGGGAACCGAGTGTGATGCATCCTGTGTGAAAAGTTTAGTTTTAAAAAAAATGTAGGGTACTGTGCTTTTATTTGCATTTGATGCAAGACTAGATTAAATGGCACTGTTATTATTTCTCTCAGCATATTTATATTTCCAAAAATCTTGAAAAATTATGTATCACGTAAATTTTCAACTTTTGTCCAGGGCTTTGCTTACGTTAATATAAATTGGAGCTATCAATCGAGAACAGAATTTTTCTCTCCATCTAAGCTGTCCTATGTTGCTTTTGTACTCCTGGCGAATTGTATGCAAAATTACATAATGACGGAGTAGTTAAAGTGTTCAAGCGTAACAAATAAAACAAAGAACCTACATTTGCGACTATAATGTTAAGATGTTCAACTGATTTATTTTGAGAGAATTGATCAAAATCGAAACCAATTAATTCATATTATAATGCATTAATTAGTTAAAACTTTTCGTCAAAAGAAGAAAATTACCGTAATAATTATAGTTTTTCTAATTATATTTTTGTACAACTTCTCTAAGGTCATAGTTTAGGTAAAAATGTTGGGTTATATTGTTATTTGAGAGGAAATACACGATAAGAATATTCATAAAAGGTTGTAATTAAAAATTGGTTGAATATACTAAGTATTGTAGGGTGAACTTAATTAAATGGAATTGATGTTTCCTCTTATTTTCATTTTCCTCTTAAGCTATCATAGCAGCAGTAACATCGGTAACATTAAAGCAGTACAGGTGGTAGAGCCGCGTTGAAGCCATTATTGGTTTCGGCATGAATGAGTCGGCTCGCCCGGGGTAGTACCACCCGACGCACAGGAACACCCACGTGAAGGAACAGTGCTTACTTTGTTGCGTTTCGTTCGGACAGTGAGAGCGCCGGAAATCCATCTTGCCTTCCCCTCCCCCCAACCCTCTCTCTCCAAACACAGGTTGGCAACGCACTTGTGACTCTCTCGGTGTTATTAGTGTCTATGGACGGTGGTGATCACTTAATATCGGGTGACCAACCTGTTCGTTTGCCTCCTATGATATAAAAAAAAATCTTTAAATAATAAATTTCAAATAATAAGTCAATCAATACATGCCTGCTTTGATTTTGCTCAATACTTATATTGATCCTTAGTATCCGACAATCTTTTCGTTATATAATTAGCATCCCCCCACATACATATAGAAACCAAGTACTATTACTTCTCAAACGCTTTGTTAATAGTGAGTTAAATTAGGGATGTACGGGGTATCGAATAACACCATAAGACTTGAGACACCCAAGCCAACCTCACCTGCACGTGGTGCACCCTGCTGAATAACGAACGAGGCAATGGCGAAAGCGGGGTAGTAGGGTTTTACAGCCTGACTGGGTCGCAACCACCATGTATATGGTGAAAAAGTCCGTCATAGTGGTCCGCTTCTGCGGGTCGCGTTTCGGGATCAGCTTGTGCATATCCAGCTTTTTACAGGCCGGCATGACAGCGGCGACTGGCGATGGATGGTGGGTCATTCGGTGGTCGCCATTGTTTTTGGATTGTACTTTGCTTACCATCAGGCATAGTGTTGTCATTTTGCCATGCTACTATTTTAAAAAAACCGGTTAGAGCATCCTTCATGGAAAAAGTTTGAAAAGAAGAATTGCTTAAAAACTAACCATATACTGGGAAGTTGAGCCACTAAGCCCTTACTAGTCATGAGTGCAGCTTTAGGTAACCCGGTGGAGCCACTCGTTGGTAGCAGAATAACCGAAGCTTCTGGTGTAGTCTCAGGTAATCTGGCAACATCAAAAACATCCATAGAAATCAATTTAAGATGTTCAAATAGCACATAACAAAACACCTACAATCCTGTCCTTGTAGTGATACAATGTGACCCAAAATAAAGAACAGTTAGTTCAAAATATAATTTCCAGCTTGATTGTCATTTGTGGTTATAAAATTATGATTGACCTACAGCGCATAAATTCCAACCTCGAAAAAGTTTCTCAAATCTTTTGTATCAGGTATCTCATCGTTTTCATTAGCATTGGTTTCTCAAGAACTTCAAACGAAAAAACTTAAATACTTGCACATTAATAAGAAATTTTGTAATTTCATGTATTAATAATGAAGTATTTTTTGTTATAATAACAATCGCTCAAAGTACTAACTGAAAATTTTCGAAGTCATCACTAAAACCATCAGTGAACTCTCGCAATGTATCTTCATCAGAAACGATAACTTTTGGCTCATACATTAAGTCCTTAGCGGCTTTATTGAGGTATTCGCAGTGCTCCCGGTCACAAAACACGTAGAGTGGTTCGATTAATTTCAAGAAGTGACTCAGTTCATCTGAAATATTAAAAAAATTACAAACTTTTAGATTAAAAAAAAAGTATTAGAATATAGTTTTAATTTACTAATGAGCACAAACAACCTGTTAAGCTCTTTATATTTTCTATCTAACATAAAAAAGAAAGACGCAAGTTGTAAATTAATCAGATAAAATGTTGACCATTCAATAAAAAATGTGAAATCAGACCGTGCTTAGAATATTAGAGAGCGTAAATGTATTAATTTACATTAGTAACACTATCGGCTGACGGCGAATAAAAACATCCCGAGGAAGCTTCAACTTAAGAAATGTTCTTGTAGCACCTTATGTGGAAAAATATAGAACCGTGATTTTTCTTGGCGTTAGAAATCGTCAATAAGATAAATTAAAATTATGCCCATATCTTCCTTGGGAAAGAGGTATATGGTTCTGTAATAGGTCTCTTATAGGATATGATGCGATGAAGTATAACTTACACACTGTAGTATTAGGATCCATCATAAACGGTAATACGCCAGAAAATAAAGTAGCCCAGTACGTCGCTACCATTCGTTGATGATCCTTCATCACCAGCATGACTGTCCTCTCTTTTGGACATTTGGTTGATAGCGAACGCGCTATCGATACAGCGAGCTTTAATATATATTCTCTTGTAATTTTTTCTCCTGTTGCACCATTAATCTGTAAGAATCCAGAAGTCGTAGTAATTGTTTAAGTAGACACTATTATCAGTATAATAAATATTTCACTAACGAAACATTTTTCATGTTCATAACTTTCTTTCTTGTTTATATAATAATATGCTTAGAAAAAAGGTATAAGAGATTTTTTATTCCAATATTTAAAACTAGCTTTTGCTCGCGGCTTTACTCGCTATTATACATTATATTTAATGCCGGGAACAGCAGTTTTTCTTCATGAAAGGTACCCTATTTCCTTCTCTGTACCATTGACAACATGTAAAAGTTCATGATAACCGGTTAAACAGTTAACGCGTGAAAGCGTAACAAACAAACACATTCACATTTATAATATTACTGAGGATTGTGTACCTATATGATTATGATAGTAGAAGCTTTTAACCTCATGCCGAATATAAATTAAAGTTCGGTTCCCTACAATAAGCTAGACTTAGCGGTGAAGGAAGCATTTTCATGAAAGTAATAAAAAGATTAGTGTTGGACTTCTTACAATAGTCTCCTTAAGGACAACCATCCAGTTCAAAATCTGTTTCCAGACCTATAGCTGTGCTTCGGCAGTCTGAGAACCTGTTTTCTGTAGGTTTTAACATCAGGTAATATTATGGTCAAACGCAAAATCCTATAAATAATAAAAGACAATCTTCGGAAAAAAACCTAAAGATTCTTTTAGTTCTGCATATTGTTAAATATATTTATATTGCTTGATCTGATAAAAACCTTAAGATTCTTTTAGTTCTGCATATGGTTAAATATATTTATATTGTTGATCTGATAAAAACCTTAAGATTCTTTTAGTTCTGCATATTGTTAAATATATTTATATTGCTAGGATCTGATAAAAACCTTAAGATTCTTTTAGTTCTGCATATTGTTAAATATATTTATATTGCTTGATCTGATAAAAACCTTAAGATTCTTTTAGTTCTGCATATGGTTAAATATATTTATATTGTTGATCTGATAAAAACCTTAAGATTCTTTTAGTTCTGCATATTGTTATATTTATATTGCTTGATCTGATAAAAAGCATTAACTTCGAATACTAAGGTAACTAAAAGAGAACGAAAGAAGTGTGCGATATATATTCTTTGCTTTAATTTTATCTTTCTGTGCTGTGAGGGTGGCCCAAGAAAAAGTATTTTTTATTTCGAGACTGTTATGAAAATATATTGGCTTATAATGTTTAAGAGACCCCGCCAAAGATCAGCTCAATTTTTTTTTTAAATGATCGCTTTACAATTTTATTATGTCCAAAATTGTCAAAAATAGTTTTTTTTCGTTATTTCACTATTTTCTACCATTAAAATAATTAGGATCCTAAAATTTTCAAGTCGATATTTTAATGTTTAAAGGTCGCTCAAGATTTTTTTAAGTTTCCAAGTAGACGTACCTTAGACCTTTTCGAGCGACTTCTGAGAATACATATTAAAAACATTTTTATCTTTTTCTCATAAAGTTGACAAACTAGAGAATAAAAAATAAGACTGATGAGAGATGCAAAAAAAAACTGAGATGATTTTCATTATAAAAAAGTATTGGCAACAATTTTTAATTATTTGCGACGATTTGCGAAATAAAATAAAAAATTGATGTGCTTTTTGGTCGGTGCCCTTTAAAATAAACTAAAATATTTTTGAAAGAAACTCATAAAATAAAAGTTCTTGTTTTTTGGTCCACTCTAGTGCACTAGTACATTGTTTAAGTAATGCCTGTACACAGAAATTCGTATCACGTAAATTATTAATTCGTTATAATATTGATTTTATTATCGGTACCTACCTTTATTGGATAATTGTGTTTTTTCAAGTGCCTCAATACGTATGGTATATAAATACGTATGAATACATAATTAATATTTGTCATCTTTTATTTAACATTAATCGACTGTAAATTTCCAATAAAATATAAACCAAGGCTAAGCCATGTCGGAATCAATTTTCCAGTTTTATATATATTCCACTTTGATTACCGAATCACTATTGGACTGATTTTGTTTGATTCTTAATTAATGGGCAATCCAATATCAAAAGCTTAGTGAAATCTGTGAAAACCGCTCTCAGGAAATACCAAGTTGTCCACTACTCGGTATCTAATTGAATTGAATTGTAATTCTGGGATGACTCGTATTCTGTAGTTCTATAACTCGGTAATTATTGTATATACGATTAAATGAATATTTGATTTGGACTTGCTGACTCATTTGAGTAACTAGTATTTAAAAAAAGCTTATGTTTGCAGTTGAATTTAAAACAGGTAATAAATATCTATATGTTGAATAAACTGCCGAAAAAAGGACGATATACACTTATACATTCACCATAAAATTAGTCGTATATTTGTCGATTCGACATCTGCCTGAACTAGGTTACTTCGTATTATTATTGTAATTGTAATACTGATTGTGTAATACAGCCTACACATATGCATAGTTTCATTCTTTTGCCACCTTTGACTTGTTAAATTATCATTGAAATACGTTATTACGAACTTTCTATAATATTATGTTTGAGTTTTTTAACATTAGACAAAGATTCTTCTTCAAATCAACCATAAATTATATTACAGCTATTTTTTTGCATTTTCAACACTATTTAGTATTTAATAGCAAAATGTCATTTAAGGAGTTTCAATGCGGTTGAAATGTTTTTAATAATTTCAATAGAATATCCTTTCCGCTTTTAACATATTCCATACATTTCTACTTTAGACCTGCGGGCTCATTTTCATTTTCCATACAAGACCGCTACCAGCTGTACCGATTCTCTTTGAATTAGCTTCAACATTTACAAATCGCGTAAAAAACGTCTTAAAATGTACGTGTAGAATTATTTATGATACTTTTATATTTATAATTTTAATGATGTGTGCTTGAAATATCATTAACATTTTATTTATTGTAGATAACAGTTTTTCTAATAGTTTTTCAATTTCAGCAGGTAATAGGTATGAATCTGAGGTACTCTTTATAAGAGGCAAAACACAAATACTATCACTCCGCTTTGTTAATTAGGAATCGGCATTATCATTACATAGTATAAAACAAAGTCCTTTGCCGCGTCTGTCTATCTGTCTGTTCGCGATAAACTCAAAAACTACTTAACGGAGTTTCATTTGGTTTTTACCAGTAGATAGAGTAATTGATGAGGAAGGTTTAAGTATATAATTTGTCAAGATTTTTTATTATCAGGGCGAGACAATGTCCGCCGGGCCCCTTAATATAAGATAAATAATTGTGATTCGTTGACTTGATAATAGCAAAATAATCTATTTAAAAAATCATTTGCTTTTTTCTTGAACAGGTTTTTTTTTATGTCAAAAGGTGACAAACGAACATGTGATCATCTTCATCTTCAATCCAATTTAACTATGCTCACAACTACTCATGTAACAGGGATACATTTGTTATGATTTTTTTTTATGACATAGCAGGTAAACGAACAGGTGGTTCACCTGATGTTAAGTGATCACCACGGTTCATAGACACTAACAACACCAGGGGAGTTGCAAGTGCGTTGCCAGTCTGTGTATGGGGGAGGGGTAGGGAAACGAGAAAGGGGAAGGGAAAGTGGGAAAGAAGGTGGGCCTCCGGCGCTCTCACTGACCGAAGGAAACGCAACAATGCAAGCACTGTTACTTAACGTCGGTGTTCTGTGGGTTGGCTGGTGGTACTCCGAGCGAGCCGACTCATTCATGCTGAAACTAGTAATAGCTACAGCGTGGCTCTACCACCTTATAACCACCGTTCCGAGTTGAAGAAGGTCAGGGATGATATTCAATATTTTTTACATCTAGTCTATATTAATATTATAAATGTGAAACTGACATTGTCTGTTTGTTACTCTTCAACATTTTAATTACTCAAATCATCATGAAATTTACATACTTATATTTAGATATAAAAAAAGAAATAGGATACCTTGATAACAAAGCTATGCTTACATTACTTACCATATAAAGAGCATGAGGTTGTTTCTTTAAACTGTGGAATATTATTTCCACTAACGTAACTCTTTTGCGTTGAGTTGCATCTGGCTGAACGCCTTTAGCTGACAAGATCTCATCCAGGACTCGATCTAAATACAGCTGAGCTGCATTCGGCTCGCCTCTGACCACTGTGTGTGACATTTCTGCAAAATCAAAACTCCTCTTTCAGTAATATACTAGCAAGATCTTTGTCTTCTGTATACATATATATATCGGAGTCCATAATTCGGAAGCAGTCAGGTGCGCAGGAAATATTCCAGTGCACAAACGTACGCGCAAACGTAGGTGCACAAACTCGTCTTCCCCCTCCCTAGTCCAGTGGAACGGAAAACCGATACAACCAGAGGAAGGTTCCAATGATGTGTCTGGCCGACGGTAACTATCGCCTTCTACCGTCGCCCTTGGCCATTCACCTTGCCTTGCTATTCCGCCGGGTCCGCCAAACTTTTTGCATATCTGCTTTAAGCTGCCTTTCCCACCGAAATAGACTTTATGCACTGAGCGAGAAGGCTTCGCTACAAGGCCTGCTAAGAGACAGGCCCCCCTCAATCAGGTTTAGCCCGCGAGCTGACGCGGTTTGCCGGAGTGTGGCCGCTGTGTGCACTACAGCTACTTGGAGCCACTGACGAGAGATTACAACGCGCCTGCGGTCAGTAGAGCACTACCGCCCTATATGGGCCAGCTGGTAGAACTCTAAGGATGAAACAGCTAGACGCCCTGCTACACCCCAGACGTATACATATAAATCTAACGTGTCTATACTTTTTAGATTTTTGTAAAAAATATTGTTGCAGGTGTCTAGGAATAAGTAATAAAATATATTACAATTATTTTTAGAAATGTCTGTCTGTCAGTTTGTATGAACAAGTATCACTGCTAAAGTATTGCGTTTATGATAAAACCAAGAAAATCATAAAGGATCTTTTCAAGTAACATTTACTCTTGTTATTAGTCACTGTTTTGTATATAAGGTTTCACGCGGACGAAGTCGCGGGTGACAGCTAGTATAAATAAAAATTACCTAAATTACTGTTTATAAGGCCAGCTATCGGCTAGTGAAAGTCTCAACGAGATCGGGCAAACCGTTTTGGAGATAGCACTACCGGGCAAAGCGACGGTTAACAGCTAGTATAAACTAAAATTGCTTGAATTACTTTTTATAAGGTCAGCTATCAGCCGGTGAAACCTTGACAAAATATTTAAACCCTCCTCGTGAACCATGAATCATTATCTACTGGTAAAAACCGCATGAAAATCCGTTCAGTAGTTTTTAACTATATCGCATACAGACAAATAGACGTGGTAGAGGACTTTGTTTTACATTATGTAGTGATACACTGGAACAATGTATTAAGTGTACTAAGAAGAACCATAATAAAATACAGAATTTATAACAAAACCTTAGTTATATTTAGTAAAATTAGCCTCGCTACACGATATGTGATACGGGTAATTCCAAACAAATAATATTAAATTTAAAGAAAAATCAGTTAATGTAATTATTAAATAGCATGACGATCTATTCTGATTGTGTGACTAGCATCACTTATAATATATTTAATTATCGTACAAAGCAATTACTACTACTTACGTCTCAAAATATATCCTCACATCCGTATTACAATAAGTCTCTCAAAATTCTCATGGAATATCGTTATAATATGATATTAACATGTAATTATACTTTAAGGATTAATCGCAGTAAACTTAACTGTTACTACATGAGGATCATAAGTTTGATGAGTCGAAAAAGTTACCAATGCCAGTGTTATTTAGCTACTACGATGGAAATTTGTGGACAACCACTGTCTTCATATCATCTACTGTAAGATAATTAAGTTTTACCTAGAACGGTCTTTGATTTGAAAGAAAAACAAACGATTCACGGGACAATACACATATGCTAGTACTTTTCATTTTCATAGTGATTGAACGAATGTATTTTTATTCATATATGTCTTTTTCAATCCTTATATAAATCCATAAAGAAAGGCATACTTTAACTATGCTCACAACTACTCATGTCACAGGGATACATTTTTTTATGTCATAGCAGGCAAACGAACAGTTGTTTCACTTGATGTTAAGTGATCACCACCGGCCATAGACACTAACAACGCCAGGGGAGTCGAAAGTGCCTTGCTAGTCTGTGTTTGGGGGAAAGGGAGGAAGGGGGAGGAGAGGGGAGGTGGGCCTCCGGCTCTCTCACTGACCGAACAAAACACAACAATGCAAGCACTGTTACTTCACGTCGGTTTTCTATGAGAAGGTGGCACTACCCCGGGTGAGTCGACCCATTCATGCTGAAACCAATAATAGCTTCAGCGTGGCTCTACCACCTCAAAAGTTTCTATCCCATAGAACCAGTGGAGAATATCGAATATCTTGCAGTAACATTAGAATTTTTACGTTTGTAGCTTAGCTAACCTTGTGAGTAAAGAAATTTATATTTTTAAAGCCCTGTGTACCATTGCTGACGTAAGAATAATGGATCAAACTTACTACGTACTTTGTAATAGTATAATTGGTTACTGTACGAGTATATATACGTGCAGCGGTGCCATGAAAAAAAGAATGTTAGAACTAGAGCGTGTGTGACAGTCCCTAATGTGATGATCTTTTTGCATTTCCATTTTCCCACAGATGACATGTGTAGTTTAAGGAAAGTTTTACGAGTTAGAAAAAAAAAGTTTAGACAGCATTAACAAATATCACAAAATTGTCGTTTATCTACTGTAGATATAAAAATAAACACTTTATGCCAAATTTAAGATCCACCTTTGTGCGTAGACACTTTGATTTCATTGTGCCCATAATGTATACTATAATAAAACTGCAACAAAGCCAAATCTGTACATTAAATTATTAGTATGTGTGCTTTAAATCTATTTAGCACAAATGTACAATCCTCTTCTGTATGGATTTGAAAAGTGATGAATGTTCCAGCGACTACTACATCTTTATAACCTAAGTTCTTAAGAAGTAACAATGTAAGTAACTCACCTTTGATTATTACAGTAGCCAGCAAATCAAGTTACGTGCTCGCTTGTGGCCTCCAAACTGACGCAAACGCTTGAATATTTCTGTTTTAATGTATTGTCGTACAAAAAAATAATATGACAGTCAATATTACCTTGTTTTTTTTTTAAATACTAACGACCAATAGCAACTACGCACGTGCTAATTGTAACTAATAATTAGATAATAATCAGGTGAAATGAGTAATTTCGAAGATTACTTCCTGCAAACAAACAAACTTTATCTCTTTATTGTAGTAATATAGGTAAATATTATCTTAAGAAATAAGTATTGCAACAACAATAGTTGATTTCAAATGTTTAATAGTCTATCTATGCATATAATAAGAAAAGAGATCTAACGCGTGTCTGTACTTTTTACATTTTTGTAAAGAAAATTGTTGCAGGGATCTTAGAATAAGTAATAATATACATTTCAATCAATAAAAAAAATGTCTATCTGTCTGTTTGTTTGAACAAGTATCATTACTAACGTATTGCATTCACGATAAACCCTCATAAAGCATATCCTCGAATAACATTTAGTCTTGGTTTCATTAAAATCAGTTCACTCTATCAAAAGTTATTGTAATTTTAATAACCACGTGGCGTTAGTACGAGTGAAAAGTAGACAAGTCAATGGACTCCATACATTCAGATGATTCTATTACTCAGTGTTTATTTCCTATTATGTAGATTCCTCGCGGACGGAATCGCGTATATTATTTAAAATTAATTCTGGGTTACTTTTAATTATTTTAATTCTACATTTTTGTTACCAATATTGTTAACACTAAGTTAATTCTGTTAACTTATATCATTACTGTTTAGTATCCAGAAAAGCGTAATTTAGTCTAGGTAATAAGCTGAAAATTTCTCTATCTGTTAGTAAAAATCTCATCAAAATCGATTCAGCTCTTCCAGAACTTATCCTCAACAAATAATAAGTAGGCGAATTTTATTTATGTATGTAGAGTTCATATACCTATCAACTAAACCACTGGCAAAACCATTTGACGAATATGGTTTTATTTAATACTAGCTGATACCAGGGGATCCGCACGCGCTTTTTAAAAAAAATATTAAAGAAATGTAAAATTGTGAGTGGGTGTGTACATTACAGAAAAGCTTTTTCAAAAACATTTGTAACTACGACACGCACGCCAACTGTAACATGTAGCGTGTACATTCGTATTGTGGCCGCCGCCTGTCAATATGGCGACACCTCTCGCCCTCGTATGAGGTGCGACGTGAGGAGGAGTGAGAGCGCTGGTAGCCCGCCTCGGTGGCGACAGTCGGATGCCGGTGGATGTCTTGAAGGTGCCTCGGTGATGTGCAATGATGTACGAGTCAGCCGATGAAGGTGGTGGATTATGAAGCGGAGGTCGGGGTGGTCGCAAGAAAACACCATGGTTCTCGTATAATGACCGCGTCCCCGAGCCAACAGAGCACTACTACTGACGATGAAGACTTCTCGATTAACTATTCAATATTAACAGACTACTCGTTACTTTGCTGCCTTCTTGAATCAGACTACTCTATGTTATCTCAATGAGTTATGCAATCAAACTATTCTATGTTACTTTGATGCCTTGTGCAATCAAACTACTCGATATTATCTCAATGAGTTATGGAATCGAACTATTCTATGTTACTCAATAAGATGCGCGATCAGACTACGATCTAGTACTTTTTTTTTTTTTTTTTTTTTTTTTCTCGAACTGACTATGCTATTGACCTGGCAAGGTCTTCACCGGACTACTAAGGCAAGCGTGTAAGGCACTCAGCCGATTAAAATTATAAAACATAATAGGTAAATATAGGCTTATCATACATGTAATATGTTTACTTATGGAATGTTTTACTTAAAAGAGATAAAAAGTTTTAAGATAATGAAGTCTTTATTGTATTTGTCCGCATTAAATTACAATATAAAACTAAATAACCTATACCTTAGCGTTAACTTAAAAATCTTCTTAAAAAAGCACTTAAGTGTAATATATAACTAACGTCCATTTTTACAAATATAGAGATATTAGAAGTGTATGTGATTAGTTTGCATGGTTACTGAAACGTATTTTTGTTACTCTTCTGATACGGTATAATATACATTCAGGTTTAAAAAATACTGTTAAGTTAATAAAAAATAAACTTGTCAATTACTGCAGTTAACATTCAAAACAAATAATTAGTTAAAGTGAATCTTAATTTTTCAAACTCATACTTTAATACACTTACATAAAAAAAA
>MU158873.1:441865-466017 GCA_015888305.1 Antheraea pernyi | reverse complement strand
GAACGATCCCTTGCCGCCCCCACAAAACGGTCTGTCGGTACACCGTGGGGTTTTAGTCCATGCGACTCGGACATAACCCACCCTCTCCCCCGGGAGGGTGGCGTATCCATAAGGGATTTCCCCACGTCAAAAAAAAAAAAGATAGGTCACGAATTGACATGCAATCAGGCAACAACCAAAGCCGAGGTGTGCTGTGCACCCTTGAGCTAGTTGTCAAAACAAAATAAGCTGAGTGCCTTAAGCGCTCGCCTTAGTAGTCCGGTGAAGCTATTAAGACATTGCTTGGACAATAGCGTAGTTAGTTCGAAAAAAAAGAAATACTGAGTTATGTAGAAACAAACGTGGTAAATAAAACAATACAGCCGCCAAATTAACCAAAAAGATGATATAATTCATATTACATACAGATATATGACTTTCAATTATGTATTTTTATTTTTGGACTCCAGTAAGGCACACGTCTCACGCGGTTGTAACATATTTTTGACCAATTTCACACGGACGAATGCACAGGTAGCAGTTAATCACTTCATAGTGTACCAATTCAAATAAAAAAAGAACCATTAAAATCGATTCACAATTGTCGAAAATATCGGTTAACATACATAAAAAATACATACAACCGAACATAGTAACCTCCTCCTTTTTGGAAGTCGGTTAAAAAAAGTCCTCGGTCAGCTTATCTGTTCGCGATAAAGTCAAAAACTACCATTTTCATGCCTTTCTCACCAGTAGATAGAATGACGATTCATGGGGATGGTTTAGGTATAATTTATCAAGGTTTTCATTTTATTATCGAGGTGGGATAACGTCTTCCGAGCCCGCTAGTTATCTGTCCGTAAAAGCCCCGTGAAAGTCGGTCCAACTAATTAGGATATAGTAGGATATTGCGGACGAAGTCTTGAGTAATAAAATAAAATAGTCTAAGTTACTTCTTATAAGGTGAGTTATTTGCCAGTGAAAGTCCCTTGAAAAGCAATTCAAGCATTACGGATATTCCACTGCAGCGGAAGGCGAATACAAAACCTAAATTACTTTTTATGAGGTCTGCTATCTACCAGTGAATACCCCGTGAAAATTGGTCCAACCATTTTGGAAATAGCCATGCGGGCGAAACCGCGGACAAATGAAATAGAATATGTCAACCGCTATAATTTCGGTTATCTGGCAGTAAAAAGTAAAATTCCCATTAAAATAGGTCCAGCCGTTTTGGAGATTACAAACAACAAACAAACAAACAGAGAACGAACTCTTTATTTGAACAGTTTTGTTTTATGATTATGAAGACTAAGAAGATAATAATGATGGATAAAATAATTTACGACATATTATATAGAAGATTTGGCGCTTATGCCTTTATTGTAACTTGAACATGGAAGAAAATTGATTGAAGGATATATAAAAAATACCTATATTGACAACTTCAGAATTGGCAGTATGGATTAATTCCTTCGTCTGTCCTAGTGAACGAATATTATTACTACTACTAACGAAATCTCTCAAAAGGAAAAAAGTGCCCGATTTTGAAACATTCTTCATTAGTGCTCGGCTTCTATTGATCTTAGCGTGATGATATATACCCTATAGCCTTCCTTGATAAATGAGCTATTTAAAACCGAAGTAATTCCTGACCGGACTAGTAATTTCTGAGATCATCGCGTTCAACCAAACAAACAAACTCTTCCGCTTTATATATTAGTATTGATATAGGTACTTAAAAGGCTTTAGCGTTTGACCACAAACTCATCTGATATTAAATAACGATATGGTCTAAGATGGTAAATACGCTAACGTTAGAGGGAGCTGTTTATCAAGTACGCGTGCCGGAACACACCAACAGGTGCTTGGCGACAGATTACCAACTTGAGGGTGGTAGCTAGCCAGGCGGACTTAGAAAAAGCTCTACCACCTTACAATGGTTCCATAACGATGTTTTCTTTCACAGAAAGCTCCGACTCAGTTGCTAGGATTCCCACATACGTCCATTGATGCCATGTCCGATCATGCTATCATCTAAGCCATCATTATGTTTGTAGCTAAGTGATCATGTTACGCTTTCACACAATAACGACTTAACCAATCATCATTAAATTTTGCACATATGTTATCAGGTTATAGCAAAATACATTGGGTACCTTTAATTTAGACAAAGACTACTATTCCCGTCCCCAAGTCCACATTAACGCGACGAAGCCGCAGGAAAGAACTAGTAAACGATACAAATATTACTGAAATTCAATCTCCGAAAGAGAGAATAAGAAAATTCAACAAAAGTTGACTTAAATATGGTAACCGGTGTTGAGGAGGAAAGAAAAATTGCAATTGAATAAAAAAAGATAGACCACAATTAATACATATATAATATGTAATTTTTATGAAACAACAATTACTATTTCCACGAAAACGAACTCGCTAACGACGAACTAAAATATGTATAAATGTAATTCGAACAAAATTGTTCACAATTTACTTTAGCCATTGAGTCAAAGTGAGGCTTTGGCAGTTAGCCTAGACATAGCAGAGACGTTCGCCTGGGTCTGGTATCGGGGTCTTCTATCTCTGCTGCCTTGTTAGTGATTGCCCGAGCATTTCTGTCCAGCAGACGTAAAAGGCGTAGTGGATAGTAGCTACTTCGAAAGCATGGACACACATGCTGACGTCTCGCACGGCTCCGTGATATCTACAACATTATATTTGCTGCACATAATCATGCTAATCATTAACGGCATTCATTGCTATGCAGATGATAGTACTAGAGACTCGCACTACACGGGCCGTGCAAATATCCCTCGTTCCCTTGTGGTGGACAGTCGTGAAAACCTTGGGTCTCAGATCGTGAACTTACTATCTAAAGCATCCGATAAGGGTGTTTACTTGACTGGATCAAGAGTGTTGTATAAAATTAAATGTAAAAACTGACTCAAACTCGTGTTTAAATTACGTGTGCACTGTACAAAGATCGGAAGCGAACGGGGTGTATGGAACGCCGCGACTCTCCAACCACATCCGACGCGGTGTTGCCAATACATTTTTAAAATATATAATTTATGTTGGTTCCCAACATGTTGCGACTTACAACAATGAAATACAATATTAATTTGAAAGTTAAATAGGTTAGATTTTACAATATTAAGCCTTAGCAATAACTTATTTTATATTAAACTGTACAATAGCACATGAACTAAAAACCGTATTGTAAATAATGATATATGAACATTTCTTTATATTTATTTTAATCGCTACACTCTATCGGTAGTACACATACACGAGTAATGGAGCGGTTATGTGTTTTACCATTAGGTGTTCTTACTTCTACCGTTCGTACAATATTGTCTAAGCCTGGAAATACATTTGTTACTCTCGCCATAGGCCAGTACATAGGAGGAGTATTGTTGTCACATAAAATAACAAGTGAGCCTATGTCTATGTTAGGTAATACATTTTTCCACTTAGGTCTAAATTGCAACGTGTTCAAGTAATGTTTGTTCCACACTTTCCAAAAGGACTGTTGCATGTTGGTACAGATTTTCCAAAACTTAAGTCTACTTACATTAGTGTCAGAGACATCTTGTTCTGGGTATGAATTAAGTTCAGTGCCAATTAGAAAATGTGCAGGTGTAAGAAAGGTGTAATCATTCATGTCGTTAGACAACGGAATCAATGGCCTGCTATTTAATACTGCCTCTATCTGACACAATACAGTGTTTAGCTGTTCGTACGTTAATAATGCCCTTTGTACAACCCGCTTCAAATGATATTTAACACTTTTAACTCCGGCCTCCCAGAGTCCACCAAAAACTGGCGAATAACACGGTATGAAATGAAACTTTATGCCCTTTTTAGAAGCATAGGCCTGTACATGTGTTTGATGTTCTTGAGAACATTGTAACTTATAAAACTTATCTAGTTGATTCCTTGCACATTTGAAAGTCGATGCATTATCGCAGTATACGTCTGTAGGTAATCCTCGCCGTGAAATAAATCGTTTAAAACAGGCCAGAAATGTATCAGTTTTGATGTCAGATAGTAACTCTAAGTGTAATGCTTTAGTCACAAAACAAACGAAAACGCAAATGTAACCCGTCGATGTAATTGAGCGTCGCAACGTGGATTGTTTAACAGGTATAGGTCCTGCAAAATCTATACCGACTTTTTGAAATGGTCGACATGCATTGACTCTGTCCTGTGGTAAGGAACCCATTAATTGTTCTGAAACATTTTGTTTCAATTTCCAACAAATTGTACATTTATGAATAACTTTTTTTATTTCTCTAATGGCACTTACAATCCAGTACCTTTGATTTATAGAAGACAAGGTAATCCTAGGTCCAGCATGAAGATTTTTTTCATGCTCATTTTTAATAATCAAATATGTAATACGCGAAGCCTTTGGAAGAATAATAGGATGTTTCTGATTGTAAGAAATAGACGCGTTATGTAAACGACCACCAACTCGGACCAGTCCCTTGTCATCAATAAACGGATATAGACCCTTTAAACTACTTGTAACTTTATTTTTACACTTTAAGGAACTAATATCATCCTTCATAAATGTTTGTTGTTCATATCTTATAATTAATAACAATGAATCATGTAATTCTGTACAAGTAACGAAATTATGCTGCACCCTATTCGATTTTGTGCGTGTATTATTACAAAAACGTAGGACATAAGCAAGAACTCTTTGCATTATGTTTATGTTTGAATATTTATCTAAGCATTTTAAATTTAAATATGTATTGTTGAAAGAAGTACAAACCATGACATGAGAAAACTCTGAGTCCTGTTTAAGTTCAGGAAGGCTGTCAGGTATTGCTGTTGTAATAAGTGGTACCTTATATTCCCTGTTGTGAAGGAATTTCGGTGCCTCCCACCAAAGAGGATGATGCTCCAACTCGTGAGGCAGAATTCCTCTGCTCAAACAATCCGCAGGGTTGTCGTCGGAGTTTATATATGACCAAATGAATTGATTAGTTAATTCTGAAATTACCTTTACTCTGTTTGCCACGTAAGTTTTAAGCGTTGTTATATTAGTCTTTATCCAAGCTAAGACTATTTGAGAGTCAGAATATAAAACTGTATTGTCAATAGTCTTTTTTAATGATAAAGTATCATGCACTCTCTTTATAAGCTTTGCGAGCAATAAGGCAGCATTCAGCTCAAGCCGCGGTACTGTGAGTTGTTGAGTGAGCGGGTTAACTCGAGATTTTGAGCAGAGTAAAGATAGCTTTATGTTACCTGCTGAATCAGCCACGCGCAGAAAAATACAGCAACCATAAGCGATTTTGCTCGATGCGTCAGCAAATCCTAGCAATTGCAAGCATTGTGCATTTTGTAAATTGACATGCCGACTTAACGTTATGGGTTTCATAATTTTTAAACTCTCATAGAACTCAAACCACATTTCTTTTAGGTTACCTGTAAGCTTAGAATCCCAACTAATGCGGGATTTCCATAGTTTTTGCATGAAAACCTTGGCAATTACTATGAATGGTCCGGCTAAACCGAGTGGATCATAAAATTTACTAATGAAACTTAATACTTCTCTTTTTGTATTTGGCACTTTACTAGATAAATTTGGAGCAGACAAAATGAAGGAGTCAGATTTAATATTGTAATTTATACCTAGTGTTTTTATGAATAAGTTATCTTTTTGTAACTCAATTTCGTCAAAGTACTGATTTTCTATAGGGATATCATGTAAAATCTCAGCCTTATTAGATGACCATTTATGAAGTTGAAAACCTCCTATCTGTAAAAGTTTACATATTTGATTCTTGGACTCTATTAATGCTTCCAAGGAGTCATTTGTGGCTAGAATGTCATCAACATATGTCTGATTTCTTAATATGAATGATGCACTTGGAAAATCAGATTCATATTGCTTAGCTAGTTCAAGTAAACACCTTGTTGCTAAGTATGATGAGCTTTTAAGCCCATATGTAACTGTATTTAACTGAATGCACTGAAGGTTTTGATTCGGTGAGTCCCTCCAGAGAATGTTTTGTAAAGAACGGTATTCTGTTGATAATGATATCGCTCTGAACATATGTTTAATATCTGTTAGAACTACATATTGGTCTAATCGAAATAATGTAAGAATATCAAATAATTCTTTCTGAACTACTGGACCATTTAATAATAAATCATTTAGTGACACTTTTGTGTTTGTTTTCATTGAACCGTCAAACACTATCCTGCATTTAGTTGTCTTTTTATCCATGTTGACAACAGGATGGTGCGGTAAGAAATAAACTGGATCTGAGGATAAATTATATTCGCTAATATCTAACTTAGTACCATGACCAAGATCCAAATATTCACTTATAAAGCCTTTGTACATTTTCAACAAAATTGGATCTTTTTGGAGTCTTTTTTCTAAATTATGAAATCTTTGCAATGCAAAGTGTAATGAATCTCCCAGAACTTCATTGATAGAGTCAAGAGGCAATTTTAGAGGTAACGGAACTTCAAATTTATTATTATTAAGTTTTATATTTTCATTGAATAATTTTTCACATGTGTCATGTTCTGTAAGTCTCTCTGAGAATACTTCAGGTACGCTTTCAGTCTGCCAAAATTTGTTTAAACTTTTATCAAGCTCATTATCACATTTTGTGCAAAATAAAGCGTTGGCCTCCTGCTTCCAGGCCAAAACCTCCGCCTTGAGGTCTTCAACCTGGCGGCGGAGGTTCTTGGTGTCCCTCTGGAGCTTCCTAACCTCCGCTGACTCCGTGCGGTCGGCGAGCGCCTCCACCACCTCCTTAAGGGTCCTTGCTGCCCCCTTCAGCACCTTTATGCAGGGCCCCGACAGGTTCCCTGACTTCCTGACGGTGTCAAAGATGTCTGTCACCTTGACCCCCGCCAGCGTCTTCAACGTGAAGACATCGAGCTCCTCCACGTCGAGCGGATCTGCCTCTGCCTCTGAGCTCACAGCCGATCCCGCCTTTGAGTTGGCCTTGGCGCCAGCCTTGGAGCCAGCCGCCGAGGCAACGACCGAGCCGGTGTCAGATCCCGCCTCCGACTCCGCCGCGCTCAAGCTGCCCGCCAAGGCCCGGTCAAACGACCCGTCAGCCTCCCCCATAATTCCGCGGCCACCCCCGCGGCTACCCCCGCGCCTACCACCCTTCCTGGCAGTCCCTCTCTGAGAGGTGTTTATCTTAGGAGTGCCCTGCCCCTCAGTTTCCGTGTCGGAATCAACCGACACGCTCGCCCGCTTTTTTGTTATGCGCTTTGCGCTCATGGTTTACTGGAGACCCCGGGGTCCCCAGCAAGCCAAGAGGCAAAAGAGCAAAGTCCGTTCAACGTGCCAGGTCAGTCCGAAGGCAAGAAAACAATGCGATAAACAAAGCCAAGTCAAAATAGAAGAAATCCACGTCAAATCCAAGAAACAAGCCAAGCCGAGTGCAAAAACTAGTTCAGTATCCGTAAACAAGCCAAGTCAATAAGATAATCCAAAACCACCACAGAGAAATACCCATAAACGACGCAGAACGAAAAAACATTTCAGCCCTGGCCGATGCACCTATCTATCAGATAATGGTAGAAGCAAAGTTGGTCACCTATTATTTACAGTACAAGCGCATTGATACAGTTATACAATTATGTAATTGTTAATAAAAGTTCAGATGAGTAAAAACTTAACAAATTCACTTTAATTTTCAGGTAGCGCCCGAGGAAGTGGAAGCAGTAATTAACGCAGTACCAGGAGTACACGAGAGTGTAGTGTGTCAGACTGATGATGGACCCACTGCAGCTGTGGTACTATCTCCCAACTGCACTATATCTACGAAACAGATACATAATGCAGTAAATTGTAAGTGAAGGGTTGTAACATTGTACAGCATGCAATTTATAAGAGGTAACATAGTATAGCATAGTAGAAAGTACGAAACTGATGATTATGTTTTTTAAAATTTAAGTTTCGAAAACCAGTCTTCTAGTAAACTATTACTTCGATTATTAAGTAGATAATATTATTACAAGTATCTTGCGAGCATTTTAATGTTCTAACAAGTTGGCCCTCTTGGTACAACTTTCCAAGGAATTTCCAGTCAGACTCCATGCTCCGAAGTATTATTTCTCAACCACTTCATTTGTGTATAATGACCAAACAATATTATATCACCAATATTACAACATATAGAATGAAATAACAAGATTATGAATAACATGTGGGCCGCGTGGTGTACACAACCCACATTAAAATAATAACGTGCCAACAATTAAAGTTTTAATCTTTATAAAACTATTAACAGAAATTACAGTGTGTATAACGTAAGATAAAGATGACAACATTTAGAGCGCGCGATACGTGTAGCTTCAAGTAAGGTATCTCCGCGAGTATTCGGGTGAGGGTGCGTGGACGCCGCTCGTTCGATCGATTGCCGTGCGGGGGGCGGTAAAATAGCCGGTGGACATAGGAGCATAGGAGGCAGCGATTTATGGTGACTGTAAAGAGTTGGTCCAATCTGTAGCATAGTATGCTACAAACATATAAACTCCACTATATGACATTCCAAGTTCTTGCCAAAAACTCCAATTGATTCTGTACTTCTTCTTATTCAAATATTGTTCATACTTTGAGATTAATCTTTTTTGTTGTTTTAGCAAAATTAAGTTATCACAAACGTCTGCACGGAGGGTTGATAATAGTGAAAAGTCTGCCTCATACACACAATGGAAAACTGAACAGAGGAGAATGCAAAGATCTTACACATCAGCTTCTCAAGAGAGGATAATGCATTTAATTTTCCAAATTAACTTTACTGTACCTTTTTCTGTTTACCTCTAAAATTATAAGTAATGTATTCAGGAATAATTTTTAGAATTAAAATGAAAGTGAAATAACTAGTAGAATATTTAATAACAGAACTTTGACTACCGAATACGATTTGTCATAAAATTTAAAAGTGTATAATTTTCATAATAGCTCTTTATAGTAAGAGTAATTATTTATTATTATCGAGGTACGCTCACAATCACAACTAAAATGAATACTTTCGTTTAACACGTTGACAGACATGGGGGTTACCGGTGACTGTCAGTCAACTTCGCTACAGCGCCGCGCCGTGGGGGTTACCGGTGACTGTCAGTCAACTTCGCTACAGCGCCGCGCCGTGGGGGTTACCGGTGACTGTCAGTCAACTTCGCTACAGCGCCGCGCCGTGGGGGTCACCGGTGAATAAAAAATATATAAAATACATTACAAGCATATTAAATTAATTAAAATATCCATCACTCACAATACTGCTAGAATTTTACACAACATATACATCCTTCATTTTACTCTTACGTTTCAGTTACCTTTTCAATATTTGTAACACGATTTACCAACTTGCTGAGCGCTTGCGGTTATCAAACAGAATCCATTTTTCATTGCAAGTAACAATGCAGTTCAAAATTCCTTCATTTGTGTGTCTATTGAGCAGTGCAAGACACGTCTCGCCGCGTACTTCGCGCTGGCGATCATTGAGTTCGTGGTGCACCCATTTGTCAAGCTTTTTTACCTTGGCAATTTGATGCAAATGGACCAATATTGTTTTCACGCTAACGTCGAAAGCTGCTGCTAATTCAGCCGTAGATTGTGTATCATCAGCTTCCACAATCGCCTTTAATTCGTCATTGTCGACCAAAGTCTTCGGACGCCCACGAGGTTCATTTTTCAGGTCGAAATTCCCAGAACAGAAGCGAGCAAACCAACACCAGGTGGTACCCTGGTTTGTAGTGTTAGCTCCGTAAACGTCGCTGATGTTGCGTGCCGTCTGTGCCGCGTTGCTGCCACGACGGTACTCATATTCCATAATTACTCGAATTTTTAACGTATCCATGATGACAAAAAAGATTGAAATGCGATGAATAGCCAAACAAAAATTATTCTGATTTGAAATCGCTATTACTGCACAACGGCAATTTCATAGGTAAAGACCTATTATATACATATATATTGATCAATTGATTTGCTTTTTGTTGCAGTTAGACGTTTCAATCAATTCCAAACGGAAGTCCACTATAATATTTAATTCAATGAGCACCATTTAAATTGACAAATAATAACTGCTTAGAAAGATATAAAGTTTTATATATTGATTTATGTTTATGCAATATTTCAAGACGTCAGCTCATTAATTGTTTTCAACAATATAATTATTAATATTAATTTTAAAGATAGAAGGGGTCTTTCTAATATGATATTATATCATAAACGTATTATTTATTGACAATATGGACATATTATATCAGTATCTATCTTTAAATCACTTTCTCATTAGTTCCTTATACAGTGTAAGTGAGCACCGAGGTAGTCATATGGTGGGTTAAGGTTCCAAATATGTTGCTGAAGATAAACCTCATTTGAGACACTGTCAATATTTGTATATCTAATGTATATGTCAGAGTAAATATGTAAAGCCTATAGAGCAGACCACACGGATGGCATTGTCCTCCATTTGCATGTATTTTCACAACACGACCGACACTATGAAATGAAATGACGACTTCTTCGATTCTTGTTCTTTTTAATAATTATTTTACAATAATCTCAGAGACAACGCCCTCAGAGACAATAATTACCACTTAGCGACAATAACGATAGATCTCAGAAACAATAATGAATAATGAATCTTGCACAACCTCGTACAAGCACTTATAAAGGTATCGCCTTCCTTCACCTGCCGATAAACCAAGTGAAGGGAGCGGTACTTTAACGAAGTACTTAATCTACGATTTTGTACTTATTTACACTTTATATTCGCTAATAATTCTAATTATAAATAAATAACGATTTTAACATCATACATTGAATTAATTACGTTGTCTTAAATAATTCACAGTTGTAACAACCGAAGTACTTTACAGATCCTTATTTGCTTTAAAACCATTTTAGATCCAGCAATAATTCTAGTAATTATAAAGTAATACTAATAACATTGTACAATGCCAATTGGTTTTAATTACATTGTTATTCATTTTAAATAGCAACTTTACTATTCTATCTCGACTGCACATAGACTGTATTTCTGGTTTTAATAAATAACAAAAGGTTCCAAATGTTACTCAAATCTTGAATAGTTCTATTACATTTTCACAAGTCCGATTTTAATTATCGTAACACTAATTTAGGTCTACCTTATATCAAGAATCAAATCAAGTTAGAAATGTTATCGCACGACGCCACTATTTATTAAGATGGTGTCACGCGTCGAGTGTGGCGTGACACCGGTTTATTTAGTGACTTTTATCAGTGCGTATATGAATAAACATGTGGAATTCTTAGAAGTTATGAACAGTTTAAACTAACCTAAATTACTCAATAATTTAGAATAAACCATATTAACAATAATTAAATAGAAGAGCATTAACAATACCTTGCCAATATTGATTAACATAGGAAATAATAGATGGCGCTGTTAACAAACACCTGTGATAATTAGAATCTTTGTAAGATTCTGTAATAACATATGCGTTATTATTTATGTGTTAATTTCTAGTGCTGAATGCTCCGAGTGCTGGATGCTCCCACTATGACATATACGTTACGTATATGATAATTTAGGTCGAAAACAAATCAGAATTTCGTTCCCAACACACCGCGCTGCACTTCAATTACCGATCGTATTACTTCGATTTCGTATAATGTATGTACTTTCTGACCTATGAATGTTAATGAGTGTGATGTGAGTATGACAATTACACTACTACTAAGGGTCGTAGCGTGCTATTCGATAGCCTAAACCAGTGGTGATCAGAATTGAACTGCTGAAACCTCAATATTGTTACAATCGATCGACTTTGAAAGGCTGCATATATGTGATACATAATTATCGTCTTGGTACATGTGAGTAACTTCTGCTAAAAACAATAAAAGTGATGAGGGAGTTATTCTGGCCTAATTGGGAATTAAATAAATTGTAGTTGTTTATTTACTAAATTTTGTTTTAGTTACCTACCTACTAAAACAAAATCTGTGAATAGTTCTATATCGCCAAATTTTACTCGAGATCGACTCAAATAGCATTCACGATCTATTGGTTGAGTACCTCTGGCCTAAATCATCTTCAATAAGTAAATAACTAGGCTATAAGGTGCAAAAATAATTTTTCTAATCAAATTTATTAATTCTAGAGATCAACACGTTCAAATATTTTCTTGAGTTTATACTCGTAACATTGGTATTGATGAAAACCATGAATTTCACATAATACCGTAATATTTTTTCTTGAAAAGACAACTTAGAGGTGACCGAAATAATGAATCCACAAGGCATTTATAATTACTGAGATGTAAACATGTGGAATAGGTGAGGTCCCACGGTCCGACCCTTAGCCTTTATACGAGGGTGTAATGCATAACTAATAAAGGTAAATCGTCCAACTTACCACACTAGGCACGAGCGTTCGTTGTTCTTAAAAGAGTTCAGTCATTTTTATGATTTATTGTTGTCATATTTTTGATACCTAAGAGTATTTCTTACTTTCTCTATTTATTGTTTTATTCATAAAAATCAATAGTTTAAAAAATATTATTTGTTAATGCAACCCACGAAGGAAATCATGGTAAGCATGGTCGATCGTCTTCAGGCATTAGTGCCTATAAGAGTTTTGTCTGTAAGAATATCATATCTTTTGTACAATAAAGTAATAGGCGGTGTAGATGCTGCTGTGTTTTTAATATTTATAGTGTAACAAAAGGAAAATTTGTACCTGGGCGGTGGCTTAACAAATCACACGGAAATATACCTAAAACTACATTCATTTCTACATATTAAACTTAGTGAACATCTTGGGGATGATGGCTCTGCGGGTTTAGGAAACGGAGATCGAAGGCAGAAAGCCCTCTCAGCTGGACACCGTCGCCCTCGAGCTTACAGCCCCCAGAGATCCCGACGCCCTGACTCTCGTCGAGTTCACTCGGGAGAGCGCTACATTGCAAGCGCACCTGCCCGGACTCCGAGAGCTAGAAGAAGCCAAAGCTGAGTATACTTGACATCCAGGCACGCTCCGCCGATGCTGCAGCCACACAACAGCGGCCATCAAATGCGATGTCAACACCATGCGGCAATTACAGCGCCACCTGTCACTACAGGGTCCCCTCCAAAGTCGGTAATCCGACCATGGAATGCGACAGCACCGAGTGCTAGTGCTGCCACCACATCCGCGCGCCCGCGGAATGACCCAGCCGTCTACGTCAGTTGTGGGGGCGCTCACCCCGCAAATAGTACATCTCTCTGCCCCGTATTCAAGCAGGAAATAAGAAATCGCCGAGCAAGAACCGTCACCCGGACCGGTGATTCCGGGCGCAAAGCTGACACCCCCTCGGTCGCAAAGATAGTCGAGGAGTCGGATTCGGATAGCCTTATGGCCCCCGCAAACGACCCACCTCCCCGAGGAGCAGCAGCAAAGAAGCCGAGACAAAAGAAAACCCCGCAAGCGGAGTTATTCTCACGGGGATCGCTCGGCCGCTCCTCAATTGCGGGTCACGAGTGCGACGCGCCGCCGAAATCCCAGAGAAGATGCATAAGAGCATCAACAAGGACACACCCTTAGTAAGGGGCGGCGACTGACGCCACCATTAGAGGATTGGTCCTGGGAGGGTCACCCCGCACTGTACACAGTGTGAGAAGATTGCGACTGGACTAGACTGGACGCTGGGTATCCTTGCTCAGACAGTCGGGCTAGTCATATCTATGGATAGTTCGTAAATATAGTCAGTATTGCATTTCTGTATCGGCTGATGTTGTTATTTTATTGATCTTGGTGGATAGATACGTCATGTACTTTCACCTGGGCGCCACTTTATTTCCGCCCGACATATGTATATATAAAAACAACAGATTACAAGTAACCTATATAATTTAATATACCTACATAATAAAATATTATAAATCAGCAGGAACTAGTTCAAGCGTGGTCCCTTCCTTATTCGTACATTATTTGTCTGTGGCGAGCCGGCGCTCCCTTCAACACCTTTCCCGTAAATTCGGGTTCACCTTCAAAGTTAACGAGAGCCAACAGTCACGCATTACCACTAACGACAGTTAGTAACTTCGTGTTCACAACATTCAACGTGATTTTTACCCAAACATGTTAATAAAGAGTTGATTAGATACAGTACAGATACAGATACAGTAACATTCAGGCTAATGACACAATATAAGTTTATTAAAATCAAACAGAGTATCTCACACAGGCCGCGTATCACGGCATTTTCAATTAACGCATTTTCTAACTTATAATTTCTGGCGAAATTGTTTCTTTCCTAAAGGTTGTAGCGAGATATTACTTTATACTCCATAATTTTCTAAAATTATGTTTTTATGTTATAAATTAAATTATAAATTAGAAAGAAGGTGCTCTTTTGAATATAGCTGCCTAACAATAAGTTACTTTTACTTTAACAGACGACATGCGATTTCTGTGAGTATAATTATTCCATGGTCAAACCGAACACACATTGTTGCTGTAGTTGATATTTTATATTGTGATGTAACCGAAATAGATTTCAATGTGTTATCTGTGTTATCTTTAGTATTGTTGTTATTTTTAGACATAGGGGAGGCATTTCAAAAATTGCGTTAATAAAGGGGTCCTAATAATGCTCTTTTAATCACTAAAGAAGAATTTTTTTCTCGCAAAACTTGAAAAAGAGGAAAACCAGGATTCTAACTAGGGTTGGATTAACGGAGTGATCCATTTCCCAACTGAGCTATTTCTATATAATAGCTATTACTATTAATGAAACCTAGTGTTGACGCGCATTTTATATAATCAGGTTTCCGAACGCACAAGAATCCCTTCCGCCTTCCCTCCTTGCAATCACTCTGTCACTTACGCCACGATCCTTACCGCGGACGCAACAAAAAAAACGATCTCTTCATACGCAACAATTTGGTAGTCACTCATCACTACTATTATAACATTTTGTAAAAAGCGCATATACACTAAACCAAATATATAGTGCATAATATATATCGCCGCGAGTGAAGTGAAGTGAAACCAGCAAAATCAACACCGGTGAGTCCGCATTCCTTATATCGCAAAACCCCCCTTTGAACCAGCACCTTTACGCACAAAACACCAAGTTAGATCGATTTATCGCCCCAAAATCTCCTGCATACAAAATTTCATGGAAATCGTTGGAGCCGTTTCCGTGATTCTGATTCTATAGAGATACAGAAATATTTATTTACTTATTCATACAAAAATTAACAGTTAATTAATTAATTAATTTTTTTACATATCTAGTTATTACAATATTAGTTTAACCAAGGGATTTCCATCATATACTGTATCCCTAACATTGTGTCACTTATGTCTTATCTACATGTTATTTAGTAATAGTAATGCATAGTAGAAAAACAAAAAGGTGCACGTATACGTAATAGGTGAGTGAGTGAGTACATGTGTATATTTTTGTGAGTTTTTGAGTATCAGTTGCTTGTGTTTAATGAGGATTGAATATGTTCCGTAAGTTTATTTTTAAAAGCTGCACTACTGTCAAGGAATATATCTAGTTGCATGAAGATTATATGAATATGTATATCTATTCAACACTCAATTACTGGAATAATTAGACTTTGTTAAGCGTTCGTTAAAGATCCGAAGGTTACGAGTCTCTTTCTTAATAGTTCTCAAACCAATTCCGTCTAATAAAGATAGACAGTTAATCTTGTTATTTAATAAATTATATAAAAACAACACATCAGAAACCGAACGTCTATGTTCCAGGTTACACATACTTAATTCCCTCAGGATTTCATTTCTATCCACCGACAAAACCATACCTCGACGTTTGAGTATACATAAAAATTTATTTTGAAAATTCTCAATTTTTTGAATATGTGCACTGTAATATGGAGCCCAAATCTGAGAAGCAAATTGCAGGATACTTCTTACATAAATAAGCACATAATAAAATCTTAATACTTGTTTTATTTCTAAAAGCAACAGTTATTCAATTTATAAAGCCTTTTATAAGCCTTTTGAACAATACTTTCATAGTGATCTATATATAGATCGTTTATATTCGAGCATTATTCCAAGATCCCTACCACAAGTTTCTCTGGAAACGACTATGTTATTGAGCTTATATTCATATTTAAGGGCATTACGTATATATGTAATGCGCTGACATTTAGATGTACTAAGATCCAAAGGTTTAGTGTGCAATATACGCATAGTCTGTTCAAGTGTAGTTGCAAATTTGTTACAGTCTTCCGCTGTGCGTATTGGCATAAATATTTTAGTGTCATCTGCGTACATTGAGAACCTTGCGTAATTAAAGCAAGACCCTGTGTCACTCACGTATAAGTTGAATAAGAGTGGACCCAAATGTGACCCTTGAGGAACGCCTGATCTTATAAGTGATAATTTGGAATTATGGTTTCCTATTTTAACGGCCTGAGATCGGTTAACAAGGTATGATATAAGCCACCGCAGCAAATCACAAATATACAAAAATTGCTCGTTTAAAGGTATTAGATAACAAGTGTTAATTATTGTAGGAAAATAATTAATAGATTTAGTATGTGATATAGTTTATTAACGTAATAGTTATGCATAGTAAAAAAACAGTGCTATGGCAACCATCACCGAGTAAAATATTAGATGTAACAAATATCTGATTGTTTCTAATACGTAATATCCTTATGGTAAACGAAAGTATTAGTTTTAATTGTTATTGTGTGCGCACCTTGAGAATAATGATTACTCTTGATATTAAGAACTATTGCGGGCGCCGCCTGTCAATATGGCGACACCTCTCTCCCTCGTACGTCACCGGCCCGCGGTTAGGCGGGGTGAGGTGGAAATGAGGTGAGACGTGAGGCGAGGCGACGTTCCCCGGCGGGGGGCGGGCGTAGAACTCTCTAAGGTGGTAGCGAGAGCGCCGGTAGCCCGCCTCGGTGGCGACAGTCGGATGCCGGTGGATGTGTTGAAGGAGCCTCGGTGATGTGCAATGATGCACGAGTCAGCCGATGAAGGTGGTGGATTACAAAGCGGAGGTCGGGGTGGTCGCAAGAAAACACCGTGGTTCTCGTATAATGACCGCGTCCCCGAGCCAACAGAGCACTACTATTCACGATGAAGACTTCTCGATATTATCTCAATGAGCTATGCAACTGACCTATTCTATGTTGCTCAATGAGATGTGCTATCAAACTACTCTATGTTTCTATGATGCCGTGTGCAATCAAACTACGATCTATGTACCGCGCGGACGTGCTTATAAGCAAATCGGGCCGGCGACTAACGGTACCCCGCCGTCGTGACTCTATACGTTGGCTCGGATATCGCGTTCCTATTTATTTATCATATTTTTATATATCAAATATCTATAATATCAATTTCTTATCATCTATTTGCATGCAATCTATACTATAAAATTTACATCTTATATCTATCTTACATATGAATAAAGCTATCTCTATATTAAGCGCCGGTTTGCACTAAACTCTATATTCCCTCTACTGTTCGGCGGGATGGATAACCGTTAGGGATTTTTACCCATGAAGTAAAAAAGAACGACACATACACTTGAAGTATGTTTTCACCTTTTAGAGTATTTAAGAAAAAAATGGTAGTACCATTTTTTAACAATATAAAATACCAATAACATACTCAAAAAATAAATGTATGAACTTAAAGAAAACGAGATATTTGCATTTGATAATGTTAACATATATTCTAAAGAAATAATTAGTGAACCATATAATTTGGAAAAATAAAAGGGTCGTTCACACCGGTATGTCCGAGCCATCCCGTTACATTAGCAACCGTTGCATCATTCATGCTAATCGAAAATTCTTAACGTGTTATCTTAAATTTGAAGCCTCTCATCGTAATGAATCATGCCCTAAAATAAGGTACCGATAATCGAACTTCAATTTCGCGTGCCCCTGTACAAAGAAAACACTTTTACTTTTTGTTACATTCGATATTCTCACAACACTGCAGCGTCCTGACTCATTTCGCTCCGTCGCGTCTCGTCGCTCCCTGTCGTCTGTTGGACCAGCAACGTCGAGTCCTCTAATTATGACGTCATGGCCGCGACCCGCGAACGATGCCTTGTTCTTTTTACAAAATTCAAATTTTAATTTATTCGATGACATAAAGCCACTAAATCTTTTGCAGTCTTTTATGCCATTAAGTTCACAATAAATGTGGACATAATTAAATTATGGTTATTTGATTATGATCTGTGGTGGATCGATTTTGGATTTATTAATTAATAATCGATTTTTCAAAACATAAATCAACTCAGTTCCTTTAATAATTCAATTTCAGAACAAGAGCTAAGTACGACTGTCTTTCCAACTTATATATTCTATATATAATATATTATTTTATATATTCAATGTCATGAGATTAAAATATCAAGTCCTCGACGGTTTTCATTGTTGGCGATAAAGTAATATATTTCACGTTTCTATAGAGACAAGCACAATGGAAGTGGGTTTCACGGTCCTCGCAAACTGCGAGGATGTTTACCGCTATCTTAAACGCAATATACAAGGCATTATAAATAAATATAACTGTCAAATTGTAGAAAGTGCTGTGCAAACTATAATCGTAAAGTAATGGTACAACTCTATAAGAATATTTATTTAATATATTTACAGCTACATGTATTGCAATGTTTATTAATATAACTTGGTATGGAACATAACAAATAATGACTAATATTTTAGTAACACATATGTATGTATATATTAATTACGGTGAGATGTAGCATTATTAATTTTAAAAAATCTCGATTTTCTTTAGTTGCTAATATTAATGAACAAGTCGTGCAGTCCGGCATTGAAAAGTATACGTATAAGTAACATATAAGTACGTTTTTATTATCCTTCTTCTCTTTTGTAATCCGGGACGGCTATTTAAACCATAAAGCTCTCAATTAAGACAGCTCTTAAGCTAAAATCACTATGACAGCTTTTATGCTACAGATCTTGCAAGAGAATTAGAAATCCTTTTTTTTACGCTATTGCAAGGTCTTAACAGCTCCATCGGACCACAACTAGACATATCTACTGGTCACATACATAGGGTAGGAAAACTATACTTGATTTAATGAATTTGACAAAAATAAGTTATAATTTACGGCTTTGTTTCTAATCCAAACCTAAATCCAGCCATTACAAAGTTTTCCAATCAGAATATAACTAGATAACAACATATGAATTTACATATCTGTAGTTCTGTTTATGTCAATTTTGTATTTTTTTTAATTTTGTGATAGAGCTCGGAGATAGTAATTAAGAATATGATACTCAAAAAAATGTTAGTTTGTCTGCCTATCTGTTTATATATCCAGATTTAACCAGACTTATTTTGATGAAATTTTATACTTGGGAAATTTATATCATGCTTCGATTGGGAATTTAAGAATCAACGGTAATACTTTTAGAAATTATAAAATATTGTAAAACAATGCATTACTTTGTACATAAAAAGTATATGTCACTCTGAAACTGATTTGAGTCAAAGCGATGATGGCTCAGTCGGCAGCATCTTCGGATATCGTATCAGTACGATGCAATGCGGTTCAAATCTGTGCGAAAAGGTCGCAGATTTCTATAAAGAAACACATTTTGATGAAAGCATAGTATGGTGGTAGAACGCTTTTTCTAAGTTCATCTGTCACTTTTAATTGAAAATCTATAACCAGGATATACATGTGTTCCGGCCATTGACATATAAAAACTCAAGACGCACAGTCTCGAATAAAAGTAACGCTCAAAACCGGCCCCAATATCTCCCCAATATACGTGGGTATGTTTATGCCATAGACTTATGATTTTGCAAATTCCACCTTACCTGAATGAATTAAAGTTGTTTGTACAAGGACGCAAGCGACGCGAGATTATTTGAAATGACTGCATAATCTAAAATTATGCACTCGTTTCTGTGTGCCGTCTGCGAGATTATAAGTGTGCATCTTGGGTTTTTCTATATCAATGGTTCCGGCAGCTTTATTTGAGAGTCGCTCATCTATATATCTAGTATGTTTATCCTCCTTAAACACTTTAACAACAGATATCATAGTGAAATGTCAAAATAAACAAAAGTTAAAAGATATATTTTTTTATGAAGATTTAGAACTCCGATTGTCTTTTCTAGACTTATTTATGACTGGAAGAATTCCCTCTTTGGTTAACTCCTGTACAAACAATGAAAATAGAAATTTTAAGATAATATTAATTTCTACTATTTTATTATTATAAGAGAATGTAAATTAAATTTAATACAATATTATTATGCGTCAACTGATACTTATATTGTGCATACAAAATGGAGATACATATTAATTTTATTACATATTTTATGTCTCTATAACGAGTTCATTTAGCTTTATGTATTTCTAAGGAAATTATTTAGGTAACTAATTAATTACTTAATAAACTAACTAACTAGTTATTTAGTAAATTAACAATTTATTAAAGGCAACATTTTAATATTACAATAAATATTTAAAGTTCAACAACATGTTGTTGGTTGTTTATTTGCTTATACAATTATTTTTGCTATTTATGGCCCATTTATTATTTGCATTTTATAGCATACAAGCTGACCCGGCGGACACCGTCGTGCCTTGATAAAAAAATCTAAAATTCAACCGCAGCGCGACCTACCGGGTCCAAGTTCTACCGAGTCTAAACCATTCTCGAATCCACTGGAACATGCACACAAAATTTCATCAAAATCGGTCCAGCCGTTTAGGAGGAGTCTAGTGACATACACGCGTACAGAAGAAATTTATATATAAATATTTACATTGAGGAAATTTATCTTACATCAAGACCCATTGGAACAGAGCAAGTATACAAAGAATCGATGGGATATTACGCTAAGTAAGAACAAAGAACAAAATAATTATGCAGGCGTGCTGTGTCGGAAGCGTAAGGTGTCGGAGGCAAGGGCGGAAAAAAATAAGCACAACATATATTACTAAATATTTAATATAATTATTTTAATTTTCCTGTTTACCAAAGGTTATATCACATTATATCACTAGCCGGAAAACCTTAAGTACAGTTAGTAATAGATTACTAAATATTTAATATAATTATTTTTATTTCCCTTTTTGTTCAAGGAGTTACACAAAACACATTACATTATTATGCCCGTGAGCTTGAACGTATATTTGCATATAGCGTTTTGAGTATTATAATTCAGATATGAACCAAATAGCTTGTTTGCTTCACTAAAACGGAAGAGAATCACGTAGAGTAAGCCATGTAAAAACACAATTGGTCGCAACACGGAACAGCTGGAAATAACTAATGAAGCATCATATTTTGAGTTTCTACGAAGAATACCAAATTGAACATAATTCGGAAATATTGAAATTTGGTTACATTTTCCCTTTAGCTGGTACTAAGGAAATAAAGCCCATATGTCGCTTCAAGGTACGCTCAAGTTATTTGCTAAAACCCCATGAAAATTCGTCTGACTAGAATTTGACTTTTTGAAACAAACAAACAAACAAACAAACAAACAAACAAACAATCTCAAGAAGTTACAAATGTCATTTTACTATCGCCACCGTAGAGACGGAGATCCAGAAACAAGCATTGAGCATCCAAATACAAGTGTAATCGTTTAATAATTCAGAAAAGTGCAGTGTATTGTGTTTTCGGTCAAATCAGTGCCGTCATAAAATATTTTGAATAATATTATAAATATATTCTAGAGACTTTAAGTTAGCTAATAGTTATGCGTACGTATGAGAAACGAGAGTATATTATGTTATCCTCATCAATTTGGGTTTGTACTTACATTTACTATGCTTAATATAAGTTACTCTTTCATATATTCAATTGCAAAGTATAATATAATGCCTACTTGTTGGCGACGCACACGATAAGTAGTTTATAAATAGTTTTATACATAGATTTATTGATATTTTATAGAGAACATATATATAGATTTATCGACATTTAGTATAGACGTTGTTAGATTTAATTCATGCGAGTATAATAGAATAGATATATATATTGAAACTACTTATCGTGTGCGTCGCCAACAAGAACTGTGATAAAAATATTACATTTACTTAACAAATTGTATTCGGTAGTCCAAATTTTGTTACTAGATCTTTTACCAGTTATTTCATTTTCATCTATATTATAATAAGACTGTAACAGGGCCAAATCTGTACATTAAATATTTTTTGAAAATTTTGATCAGGTTAGGCTTTGTTGTCGATATAGAAGCCAAAAATAATCCTTTTACGATTTTTATCTGTCTGCCTGTTTGTCTGTTTTTCTGTCCCTGTGAACACGTATCACTCTGAAAGTACTGAATTTTGACGAAACTTGACACAGTGATACCTAATATTACAAAGTTACATATAGGATATTTTTTGTCCAATAAAATGGAGGGAGTTTTCCAGGATAAGGAAAAACAAATAATATATTATGCCCTTCCAAACAGGATTTAGGATACCTGGTAGCCAGTTGACGTTGTGTTTTTAAAGCGCATCACACTTTTACAGGTCAAAATTTTGACTTATAAATAAATTTAGGAACAATTTCTTTTCAATAACTTTTAAACGCTATTAAAATCATGAATTTATCACAGCTAGACATTTTTTTAATTTACAATAATGTGCCCGATGATATATTTTATAAATAAAAATAATTAATTTTAAACCATTTTATTTTTTCCATTGCAGAGAACATATTTCATTTTATTAACGACACGCGTCGTCCATAACATACGCTGCCACAATTATCTCTATCTTTATCGTGCAGGCAGTGCTGCACTAAACTAAAGCGTAGCTAAGTTATTCTATATACACATTATTTTTATATAAATAAATCGGTCTGACTTTTTTGACTATTATAGGAGGCACACTTACAGGTGGGTCACCTGATGTTAAGTGATCACCACCGTCCATAGACACTTGCTACACCAGGGGAGTTGCAAGTGCGTTGCCAGCCAGTGTTTAGGGTGGGGAGGAGAGAAGGGAAGGGGAAAGAGGAAGAGGAGGGGAGGTGGGCTTCCGGCGCTCTCACTGACCGAACGAAACGCAACAATGCAAGCACTGTTACTTCACGTCGGTTTTCTGTGAGAGAGTGGTACTAACCCGGCCGAGCCGATCCATTCATGCTGTAACCAGTAATAGCTTCAGTGTGACTCTACCACGTACAAAAAGTTGACTATTAAGTAAATAACTGACTGCAGGATTAAATTTGTACTTATTTATGTCTAAATTACGGCTATCCCAACATTGTTTGAAATTATTTTTTTTTTATTTACGAATAATAATAGCATTACCCACATTATTGTCAATAACAAAAATGTCTGGCAATAATAATACCATGTTTTAATAGAATATCAAATTTAGTGACAAAAACATGCTAAAATTATTTAAAAATCAATATTTTTGTCTGTAAAGATGCGATACGCACAAATAAACGCAAAGTTTACCGGCAGCCAGGTAGCCCGCACGCTATGTGGAAAAACATAAAGATATATATACAACTGGCTTATTGAATTCGCTTTCGATACCTTTGCTAGCTCTTAGACGAATAGTTACAGGCAAGTGACATTTGACGCGTCGACGCGATTCTCATATTTTTTCATATTTATAGTTTTCTTAAACACAATGGAGTGTGAAAAAGTTTTGATACAAGTAGAATATAGTTATGATAAAGTAAGTGGTAGAGATGATTATTTATTTTTATTTTTATGTATTGTGGATGTGCAGATTCTACCTACAGTAGGTTAGGTGTCGTGACAGGTAAAAAGAGAGAGAGATAGAGTGTATACAATATATACATACATATAATTTTATTAACTTACTTACTATTAACTTTTATTAACTTGACTATCCCAGATCATTCAGTGTTTAATTTATTATTATTTATTTTATAAATATTTTTATCGTTTAATTTACAATTGAACTCTATCAACTTGATATTTTATAATGTAAACTATACTGACTGTATAGTAAACACGTACAAAAAAGGGAAAGTAATTTGTTTCCAACTGGGGTCCATAGACCCCGCAAGTTATTTTTTTACGTTATCGCCAATATATGTAGGTTAGTTTTTATCTTAATTTAACCCCGTAGATGATGCTACGAACGGGTTCTAGGCTTATTTTAAAAGATTTCTCATATACCATCTGGGTACATGTTTGAGTGAG
>MU158873.1:312544-429973 GCA_015888305.1 Antheraea pernyi | reverse complement strand
TTACTCAATAAGTTGCGCGATCAGACTACTCTATGTTACTTTGACGCTATATGCAATCAGGCTACTCTATGTTACTCAATAAGATGCGCGATCAGACTACTCTATGTTTCTATGATGCCTTCTTGAATCAGACTACGATCTATGTACCGCGCGGACGTGCTTATAAGCAAATCGGGCCGGCGACTAACGGTACCCCGCCGTCGTGACTCTATACGTTGGCTCGGATATCGCGTTCCTATTTATTTATCATATTTTTATATATCAAATATCTATAATATCAATTTCTTATCATCTATTTGCATGCAATCTATACTATAAAATTTACATCTTATATCTATCTTACATATGAATAAAGCTATCTCTATATTAAGTGCCGGTTTGCACTAAACTCTATATTCTATTCTATAATTCTATATAACTCTATAATAATCTTATTACATAAACCTTAACTTATATTCATATGTAAATCTATTTTCAGTGTGTTATTTACATCGATCTGTATAGGGTGACATAATTAATCTCTATATATTATATTCACATTCACATTTACTCTATATATTACATATCGTTACGTTATGTTCGCCAGTAATACATATATATTCCTTGTTATAATATTAATTTCATTCATATTTTATTTCACAACGATACATAATAAAATTAGAAATTTCTGTTTACAACGCCGTTGCGTGAGAACCTGTAGGTTCTTTACTGTAAAAGCCATAAAATCCCGTTGGAGTTACATCTTTCGACAATTGTTTGTACAATTACCCTAAAATAAAATATATTGCTTTATTGGGCTCGTTCGGATACCGTAACGTCTTAACAAATATTATCAACGGACTCTATTCAAGTATATTGCTTTATTCAAAGGCAAAATCCACCACCTAGTCTCTAGGAAATAGTATTACAAAGGGCAGCCGGCATAAAATTTGTCCTTGTCCATATAATTATTAAATCTCTTAAAAACCGTTGTAATTACTAAAATCCTGAGATAAAAGACGTCCGTTACGAGTAACCGTTGTAAAATTTGTACCTCTATAACCATTACGTTTGTCTATATTAAATTATACAATCTTCCATATTTGCCGTTCTATATGATCGTATAATTCTCGTAACGTAATATTCAATAGTATATAACGTGTGTAACGCTATTATGTTCTCTCTACGAATGTTTCCATACACACACGTTATATGTTCCATACGGTATAATTTTAATCTATTCTATCATGTAATTCCCTACTTAATGCGAATGTAATCTATAAGTCACCCTATACTAACACACAATTCTATATAATCCATAATTCGGTAATACTATGCATGCATAAGTCCCTATTTCTCTATTAATCTACATGATTCTACCTATAATTCACATATTCTATAAATCAATACATACAAGTACATCATTCTATATATAAATCGAAACATATATCAATCTATATTCAATAATTCTATACATGCTTCTACATATCCATAATTCAATCCTATAAATGTCACATCTATAATTCCATATTCAATAACTCAATACACACACAACATACCTACAATTCTATATCTCTATTCTATTATGATCGAGTGAATTATCTAAAAATCTATAGTATATGTCAATAAATCTATATATATGTTCTCTATAAAATATCAATAAATCTATGTATAAAACTATTTATAAACTACTTATCGTGTGCGTCGCCAACAGTTACAAAAGCAATAATCATAGACGAACATAAAATTTTACAGCGGTACCTGATACCCAATGCCTTTGAACCGACTATCGTTGTTAAATAAATATGAATGGAATTAAAATTATGACAGGGAATATATGTGGGAAACGGAACGTAATGACAGAAAGAGTAAAATGATATGATTGTCTCAGTTGTAATTAGCATATGGCGCACGAGTGTATAAGTGTTAAGACGTTTTTGTATTCGGATCGAATAAAAGTTATTTAGGGTGGTTTGTATGTTTAATTCTCCAAGCACACGACCCCACATATATATAACTGGCGAAACAGCGATATGTGTCGGGATAAATCCCTAATCACGGACGTCATATTGACCGATATTTAATATTGGATATCGCGTATAAATTATACATATAGAGATTATGTCACCCTATACAGATAGATATAAATAACACCATAGAAATAGATAGATACGAATATAAGTTAAGATTTACATATTAAGATTATAGAGTTTAGTGCAAAACGGCACCTAAAATAAAAATAACTTTGTTCCTATGTAAGATAGATAAGATGTAAATATTAGCGTATAGAGTGCATGCAAATAGATAATAAGAAATTGATATATAAATAAATTGCATATATAGATACATAAATAAATAACCCGCGAAAATTGAGCCAACAGAAGCGAAAAATAGAGTAACGCCGCCTTATTTTCGACCAGGTTTTATAACGGTATCGTCTCCAAACCGGTTTTGCTTATAAGCGCGTTCGGCGCGGTACTGAATCGCTCTCCCGATCCACGCCTGATCTGGATTTCAAATAGAATTCTCGGCAATGAATAGAATTAAACCGCGCGGTCTTTCACTCTCGTTTTTTAACGCGAGGAATCTTAGGCCACAGCGCGATCAAGTAGCTGCCTTTTTGCGCGAAAGACAGATTGACGTTCTCCTCGTCCAGGAAACGCTTCTTAAACCAAAAATGAAAAGTCCGAGAATCGCGAATTATAACGTAGTCAGAAATGACCGAGTCACCCGCGGGGGTGGCACGTTAATTTATTATAAACGATCGTTGTATTGCATGCCGATGGATCCGCCCGCTCTATCCAATATGGAGGTGTCAGTTTGCAAGCTAGGGATGACCGGTCATCCAGATGTCGTGTTAGTATCCGCGTACCTTTCGCCGAATAAGGTACTGTGTGTGTGTGTACTTTAAATCCGATTTAAAGGCGCTATTCAGATTAGGTGACTCCGTCATTATAGCGGGGGACCTCAACAGCGGTAACGTCATCTGGAACAGTCCGAGGACTTCTCGTAACGGGAAGATTCTCGACAAACTAGTCGGCGTTCTCGCGTTTGACGTCATAGCCCCTCCGGAACCGACCCACTATCAGGACAACTGTCGTCCGACAGTTTTAGATATTGCAATTCTTAAGAACGTCACGCTTCGGTTACAACTCATACATGTTGTACACGAACTTGACTCCGATCACCGCCCGGTAGTAATGCAGTTAGGAAGTCCAGACGACACCACCCCTCCGTCGGTAAGGGTGGCCGATTACAAAAAGTTAGTTGAATATATTAAAGACAATTTAACATCGGATATATTAGACAGAATTCCGGACGTGTTGGTGTCTAAAGCTGACGCGGATTTGGCCATCGATTCCCTGGTCAACTTCCTTCAGATCGCCGTCAGGGAGACCTCGAGAGAGGTGCAAGCGGTGAACGATCGCCGCTTTATACTCCCGGACGACGTGAAGGCGTTGATCACGGAAAAGAACGCCGCGACTCGAGCTCACGACACTTACCCGTCTAGAGATAACCGCGACCGATTGCGATCTTTACGCAAACAAGTTAAGGCCCGTATTTCAGAAATCCGCGATGAAAGGTGGAATCGGTTTTTGGAAAAAATCCAGCCGTCCCACCTGGATGGGTTTTTCTTTTTTTTTTCCCGTATCGAACTGTAATAGTTTAGAATCTTTTCCGATACAAAATACATATAGGAGTTGTTGAGATATGTATGCTTGGTACACATATATGTTTCAGCAACTTTTATTGGTATGAATAGTTTAGCTTTAACTTAGGTTAGCTTTGATAGGTCGCGAATTGCATGAACAGGCAACAGCCAAGCCGAGGTGTGCCGTGCACCCTTGAGCTGGTTGCCAAAACAAAAATCGGCTGAGTGCCTTAAGCGCTCGCCTTAGTAGTCCGGTGAAGCTGTTAAGACCTTGCCAGGTCAATAGCATAGTCAGTTCGAGAAAAAAAAAAAAGTACTGAATCGTAGTTTGATCGCACAATCCATTACGATAACATAGTATTTCGAGTCCACAGTTATTTGCAACAACATTGTATAATTCGATTGCACAATTCATTGAGATAACTGTTAACTCGGTGACGCGGTCATTATATGAGAATCACGGTGTTTTCTTGCGACCACCCCGACCTTCGCTTCAAAATACACCACCTTCGTCGGCTGGCTCGTGCATCATTGCACATTTATTTTATTTTTATTTTATTTATTCGGGCTCAACAACAGAAAACAAATTACACAAAATGTACATTAATAATAATAGTTTACAGAACTAAATTTGTTTTCCTATTAATGTTGGGCACAACATGTTAAAAATTATAGAAATAATTAAGAATAACAAAAAAAAAGGATTATGGTAGTTACTAAATACATTTTACAAAATTATAGAGATAATAAACAAAAAAAAATTAAGAATAATAATAACAAAAAGAAAAAGATTATGATATTTACTAAATACAAAACGGTTGAATACTTTTACTATTACTATCGTTGCTTGTATCTCCGTAAAATATATCCACATCCCTTGCGTTATTATTGTATTCTCTACACATTCTGTATAATGGATTATAGTAAGAGACATTATTTGAGCAATGTGGAACCTGAAAGATATTTTGATTTCGGCTAGGTCTTGTGCTTATTGATAGTTGGCTTAACAACTCTGCTGTATCCCATTTGGAATTGATTATTTTGTGTAGAACTGAATAAGAGGTAAAACTACGCCTGGATGAGAGTGTTTTGACCCCATAGTGATTTAGCCTAGTTTCATATGATGGTAGTTTGCGTCTTAGTCCAAATTTTGATGCTAAATAACGTACAAAACGTCTTTGGATAGCTTCGATCCTGTCATTATGGACGTGATAGTATGGATTCCATATCACTGAACAATACTCTAGGATGCTTCTAACTAATGACATAAACAAAGTAATTAATGTGGCTGGATTTTTAAATGGTTTTGACATTCTTAGTATAAAACCCATAACTTTGTTAGCTCTTGATGTAATGTAATCATAGTGGTATGTATAAGTTAGTTTGGAATCAATCCAAACACCAAGATCCTTTACTGTATTTTGACGCTCTAACAACGTATTGTTTATTTTGTATGGATAAACTATTGGAGACCGTTTCTTTGTGAAAGTAATTAAATGACATTTTTGTATATTTATTGCCATGTTATTGCGAATACACCAAAGGTGTAGGTGATTAATGTCATTTTGTAAATCAATACAATCCTGATATGACAAAATTCTATTGTAGATTTTTAAATCATCAGCGTATGCTAAACATTTCATTTTGATGGAGTCTATGAGGTCATTAATGAACAAAACAAATAAGAGTGGTCCCAAATTTGAGCCTTGCGGTATTCCTGATTTGGCTTCGAATGGAGCAGAGTCGTAACCATATACGGCAACCAGCTGCGTTCTATTAGAAAGGTATGAGGTTAGCCAGCGCAAAAGCGATCCATGAATCCCAATGTGATAAGCTTTACGGCAAAGTATTGCGTGATCAACTCTATCAAAGGCTTTAGCAAAGTCAACATATATTGAATCTATCTGAGTTCTTTCGTTAAATGCAGTGCTTAAGTGATGAGTGTAAGTTAAAAGATTAGTAGTTGTAGATCTCCCTGTAACAAAGCCGTGCTGTCTTTCACTAATAATATGTTTTAGATGATAATTAATTTGCTTATAAATTATGCTTTCGAAAATTTTTGCAAAGCAGCTAAGAATACTAATGGGTCTGTAGTTTGTCACATCCATTTTGTTACCTGATTTGTATATGGGGACGATCTTGGCTATTTTCCATAGTTCCGGAAATGTGCCTTCATTAATACTTTTTCTAAAGAGCACAACCAGCGGTTCTTTCAGATAATTTGCACAATTGCGAATTATAATTGGCGGGATACCATCTGGGCCTGCTCCTTTGTTAATATCAATGGACTTGAGGGCCAAATCTACATCACTATCTGTTATATTCATTGAAGCTATACAGTTAGACGGTTCTGGAAAATCAGGAGTATATGGATGGAAAGAGCTAGAATTATAGACAGTTGCAAAGTAATTCGCAAATAAATCAGCTATACTTTTACCGTTATCCGCAGCTATGGACTTATAAAACATTTTTTTTGGTAAATCATTAGTAGACTTTTTAGATTTCGTATAATTCCAAAACGCCTTAACATCAGCTTTTAAGTTTTGTTCTACTCTGTTAATATAAGACTTGAAACATAAATCAAATAAAGATTTTACTCTTGTTCTAAGCATAACATATGTGTCATAATCACGCGGGTTACCGAAACGCTTATAATTATTATGAAATTTGTCTTTTTCTTTCATTACTTTTATAAGAGATTGCGAAAACCATACCGGCCATCCATTTTTTGATTTAGATTTAGGTGTGTATCTTTCAATGACTTCCCAAAGAATGTTATAAAATTTGTGCAAGAAATCATCCACACTATATTCACTGTATAGTGGCCAAGAAATCTCCGATAGTTCTTTATTACAAGCAGCGAAATCAGTTCCTCGAAATCTATACCTAGTATTATTATTTTCTTTTAATGATTTTTGTCTATTAAAAGTTAATATTATCTCTAAAGGGGGGTGATGTATATCTGGCTGACTCAATATTTGTGTTTCCAAGACTTTAACTGGTACTTTTGGACTATGAACAATGAGATCTAGTGTTCTTCCAAGATTATTATGAATTAGATTTGATTGCGTTAAATCACATCTGTCCATAAAATCAAAGAGAACCCTGGTCTTGTTATTTGTTACTATTATGGGTCGATTTGTCCAATCGACTTCAGGTAAGTTGAAATCGCCTAATATAAGTGTTTGAGTTGGAAATGACAAGAAAATGCGTTCAGCAGTTTCAATGAACTCTGTATATTGTTCAAAAGTTAAATATGAGGGTAAATAGACTGTACATATATTGAGTGTAAACGTATTTGTACGTAAGGCAATCCAGATATCTTCGATAGAAGTCTGTAGATGACTATTTTGAATACATGATATAGTTTTTTTAACTGCAATTAGTACCCCTCCACCGTGTGATTTGTTATATTTTGTCATAAATTCACTAGTTCGGTCTTTACGATAAACAGAATATCTTTCATCAAATAATTCACTAGAACTTATAGAGTTGTCAAGCCAAGTCTCACACAAGCATATTACATCGTAATTATTCAATAGGAAAGCATTATAAATGTTTATGGTTTTTGTTCTCATTCCTCTAATATTCTGATAGTATATAGTTAGCATTTCCATAGATAAAACAATATTAAGTACATATTATTATACAAATGGATTATTAATAATGAAACACAAAACAAACACCTTATTAACAAGAAGATAGACAATATTACCGCAAAGTATCTAGGACATGCTGATTTTTAATAAGGACGAAAGGAGAAGTATCATCTTTACGCATGAATATACGAGAATTGCGCACCCAAACGTATTTATATGATATTTCTTTTGCCTTCGCTCTTGCCGCCGCATGTAAAGCCTTATTAGCAGGAGAAAGATGCTCGCCCACATACACAGGACTACTGTCACCTCCAATACCAAGTAATGATGAGCACATTTTGTTGTTGGGGTTTTTCTTATTGTAGCGTGCCACGGCTGAGTAGAACTCATCACGACATCGAGTACTTTTCAACTTTACTATAATTGCACGAGGCCGTTTACTATCTTTATTAAGACTGGCTACTCGAGTACAATTTAATATATCCGAGTCACTTATTTTATAAGAAGCTACATCCGCTATTTTCATGACAATTGATACAATGTTTTCTGTCCTATGTTGAGGCACTCCTTGTATCTCAATATTTGTATCCCTTGTATATTGTTCCAACGAATTAAGTCTTTCGGTTAAACTTGAGACAGTAGTTCTTAGTTCTTCATGTTCAGATTTTAAGATTTTGTAATCATTTGTCAATACATTTGTTACTCGTATTATATTATCATACTGTTCACTAATATACTCGACTGAAGTCTGCAACTCTCCCAATTTTTCCTTAATAGGTGAGAGTTCTATTCGTATCGCCGAGCGTATTTCACTCTTTATGATGTCTACTAAATTGGTGTTGCTATCCAAACCCTGAGAGGATATTATGGTATTTTCTTGATTAGTAACATTATCCGTAGGAATGTGGACTGGTGAGCTTATAGTTTGTTTACGTAATGGGGTGTTAGAGTTGTCTCCCTTTGGTAATTTACTGGCACATGCAGGACATGTCCAGTCTCGTCTGCTGTTTTTATCTCTCTGACCATAACAACTATAAAATCTTTTTTCGGATATATTTGCGCAAGTCAAATCATATGTGGCTGCGCAACTACAACATTTAATATATTGATTATTTATTATTTGTTTCAAACAACCAGCACACTGTATATTAGGTGTCATTGTTAGATAGTTTGGTTCAAAATAAAGGCAAAAAATGAAATAAATAAAAATAAAAAAAACAAGATGGGCAGGTTGGATTTGAACCGGCGTCACATTAGTTGTAGTCAACTATCGGAGCGTTACGCCACATTCACACAAGCCGAATAAGTGAATTTTACGTTCTACTAATAATGCTATTGAATATTACTGTATGATTTCTATCGGTCGAGTCCAAAGGTCAAATTTTAAATACCAACCAAGCGTGTGGTGGTTATTTAAAGAATGGCGGGTATTTACTAATATTGAACAATTAGTATCACTTTAGGTAACTTTTAATGTTTTAGCACAGTATTACACTGTTTTTTATATCACTGTTTATGCACTTTTCATAGCAATAACGCAGAAATTTTAAGTCACAATTCAGACGTATTTACGAATATTATGAACACTTCCCTGTTATCCTTATGTTTTAAAGGATCGATCACACTTTATGAATATATTTAATTATACAATCTAATTAACTATGTAATTTATATAGACTTATACACTTTTTACACTGTATTTAAGTTGTTTTGTATTTTTACAGCAATTTATTGTGGAGCAGACGCGTGCGCGTGCAAGCTACCCTATGTTTTTTTTTGTTTATGACATCATCAGGGCCCCTTCTAGACATCACCGCCGTCCGGCTGTCGTCACCGAGGGAGGCTACCGGCGCTCTCGCTACCACCTTCGAAAGTACTATACCCGACCCCATTGGGGAACGTCGCCTCGCCTCACCTCACCACATTCCACCTCACCCCGCCTAACCGCGGGCCGGTGACGTACGAGAGCGGGAGGTGTCGCTATATTGGCAGACGGCGGCCCCTACAATATTTATATAACATAGAGAGAAGTCGACGTATTCTAATGAAAATGAGGTTTCAGGTGCTTACATTGATAACGCCCTTTAAAACTTATTAAATACATAGTAACAATATCTTAAGGAATTATGTATCTTTAAATACCTACATAAAGTTAGTAATGTCTCTGTTAAGACAGCCCTTAGTAATGATATTCATTTTTACATTTACTAAGCCAGAGTACGTTATTAGTTCTAAAAATATAGAACAGTTTTCACTACTATTAATGGTTTTTTTTTTTTTTCCTCGAACTGACTACGCTATTGACCCTGCACAGCTTCACCGGACTACTAAGGCGAGCGCTTAAGGCACTCAGCCGATTTGGTTTTTTAGGTAACATACACAAGGGCGCACGCGCACCTCGGCTTGGGCTGTTACCTGGAAAAAGTCGCGTCTGACCTAGCTAACTATTCTAAGCTATTCGAAAAATTCGACTAATCGAAATTGCATGATTCACAAATGAATACGTGTATATCGGAATGAAACGAACTAAAACTATTCGATTCAGTTCGTTGAGGGAAAAAAACAAAACCCTCCCACCATGTGTATGTATGTGCACGTGTGTGAGAGAGATGATCTCATATGTGTGTTCAAGTGATGTAGGTGAGTCACTGTATCGCGATAATAATATCACGAGGGCTCCGCGCGGGGACGACCTAGGCTCGAGATATTACTTAGAACCGCGATGTGTGCGGGAGCTAAATAGGATCGATTACAAAAGCGCGGGCGGAACACGCATTTAATAAGTTCGAATTTAAATTTACTTAACGGCGACGGCACCGAAATCTAAAAATAGACATAACAAAAATTATTATTATTGAACGGTCGTTTTTAGGGGAAGATAGACGTAAATACGCGATTTACTCTATCTTATATGAGTTATTTATTTTGAACAACTGCGCGCGCGAGCCGTTGTAGTGTATACTATTAATGGATGTCCCACTCCTACTTGCGTATGTATTTTGTGAACATAAAGAAAAACAAAATTGGACTTTACTTTTATAGTCAACTACTGTGCTTCTTCTATGAAAGTTGCAATACGCATTGTAAAAACAGTAGAACAAGTGCCCGTTAATACCAGATTTCTCTTATTTTATAAAAGCTGAGAGAATCTCGGCGCATCTTTCTAACATAAGAAGAATCGTGGTAAGGTTATTTAAAATTTCAATTTAATTTCAAATTAGGATGCTTTATTATTATATTATATATTAATCTATTGCGGATTTTTTTCCTATGCGGAATAAAAAACGCACCGCGAGTCACCGCACCGCAGTATACGCACACACTTAAATAGTCTATAGTGTGTTCTAATATTTCGAATATTAAAAATATACATAACGGAACCAGATTTTTGAAACATCTTGACTATGCACCATACCGAATCGAAATTCTACCAAATTATAACCAGGTGTAGATACGCGAGATATAAAGTATGGAAAGTGTTTCGAGATATACTCGTATTTGTTATATTCCTCCAGAACAATGAAATATCTATGCTAGCTTGTTTCAAGCGAGACCTTTCACACCTGTCATTGTTGATATCATGATATCCATCCATGATATGAACATTTGGGGCGATTCAAGGTCATACCTGGAATGGTCCCTTGCCGCCCCAGCCTAAAAGGTCAGCCGGTACATCATGGGATTTTAGTTAGTCCGAGTCACACTACCCACTCTCTCCCCCGGGAGGCTGGCGTGTCAATGAGAATTTCGCCACGTTATGAAAAAAAAAGCGATATGAACACGAACGGTTTGTATAGTTACGAGCTACCTAGCAATGAGTAATTTACATGCTGGTATTATAATAGGTAGCAAGTATAACCTACCTTAATTAAACATTCACCTTTTACGTAAAGTTCTCCGCTGTTACCAGGTTTTACTTCAACACCGTCATCGTCAAGAAGCTGGAAATGATAAATTCTTTCTATTTTAAGTCGCTAATTATTATTCGGTTTGATCGTTGCTCATTCCATCTGCTGAATGTAACTTCGAAGATGTTCTAATCCAGTTTTTACTATTACAACTAAATTATCGTCATAGTAAATAACATAGGGTTTATAACTATTGTCGTTTAAGCGACGAGGGCTCCGTGGTTACTAGTTTCGAATACAATGTAGACAAGCTGGAGCGTTTACTGAAGAAAAATATCGTGACGAAAGTAGCAGTGCTTTTTCTAAGCCTCCCGTTTATTTATCACTCAACTTGAAAATGTATCATATAGCTCCTGGGGTATTTCACGTGAAGCGGACAACGAAAAAAAGGTGAGGTTCTGAAATTCGTTCATATTCGACCTAATTGGACTTCTAGTAGGTATAAATGTGAATGCATAATTGTTTTTTTCTATCACCTTTATTTGTCAAGTTATGGGCTTCTAAAGAACAGTCACATCTGAAATTCAGATTTTTTTGACGTAGTTTTTCTAATTGAAAAAAAATACTATAAACTATTACTGTTACTTTAATATACATAGTAATTCAACATCAGGTAAAATTGTATTTTAACGCTAAATCGGTCCACGCCTAATATTATAAGTGTGATTTTTTTTAATTTATGGCATTTCGTGACTAAACCTCTTAATCGATCTTAAAATGAAATTTCAGATGGAGCTAGCCCGAGATTTGGACAGCGATATCCTGAATATACCTAATAACATACATCATGATTATGCAGTTAAAGTTACCTTGTAATATAGAATGTTAAGAACTCTCCCGTTGGAAGTTCTTGGTGCCTCTCTATCTGGTAATGCAATGAAACCATGTGTCTCAGTTGTCCCATAACCATCACATACGTGAGTAGTATCCGGCAGTTTATTCTGTAAACATTTATTTGTTGTCATTATTATTAAATAACATCAAATAATTCTTGTCCGTTCAATAATTAAATAAACATGGAAATTTCTGATAATATCGTTTATTAATTTATATAGTTATTTTATATATTAGTTATAATTAATAATGGAATAAGCAAATCCTTCTACGTACCTTAAACGTGGATATTATTTCAAAAGTTACGGGAGCTCCGAGAAGAAGAACAGTCTTTAGCGATGACAATTGATTTGGTTTTATAGTTTCCAGTAAACTTTTAGCAAAGGCTGGACCGAAGAATGTCCATGTTGGCTAGGATTATTAAATTAAGCTAAATAAATATGTACTAAATGAAAAACAAAAAAGTGTTCATCAAAAAAAAAAAAAAAGGAGCCGTCACGGAACGCCTGTGTGATGTGAAACACATGTGCAACGTAGTAAACAACACTGTATACACTATAGGTATGCGAGCTCAGTGCGGTAAGAGAGATCGCGCACAGTCGTTTGCGCATGACAACGCGTCGCCACGTCTTGCCACTCTAACAATTAGGTTTACCCTCGCCTATAGATGTTTCACATCAAAAACATGCTACTGATTTACAAAATTCTATTTGTCAAAATTGTTACTTTTTATTGCTGACTGAAACATGGCTTCCCGCAGATGAATCAGTTGACTTACCTAATTTTCATTGTATAGCTAGATTTAACAACAATATGTTGTTACTGGAGTTCCCATTTATAAAAACAACAATACTTCACATATTACTACATTAGACATAGATCTGGATCATGAACCGTTAAAAATGCTAAGTTAAGTTCATATCTCTCAAACACTGTTTGGCGATATATGTGCTTCACATGTTAAGCTGGAAGATGAAAGTGAATTAATTATGATTGTTCTGTACGTTTCACCCAATAAAAAAGTTAATGATATCATTTCAATTTTAAATAAGGGATTATTTCCGTATAGTCGCAGAGGTTCAATAATTTTTAAAACCGATAAAGAAACCGAAACTACCATTGATTTTGGCTGGGGATTTCAATGTTAATTTTGCAAAAAAATGAATCAATACCATTAATTACATTTCTGTAAGAAGAATTTCAACTGGAAATTAACAACAACCCAAGAGAATGTACTACAAGGGATGGAACAACAATAGGTGTTGTATTTATTAGATATCTTGATAATGTTATGTCTAATACTTTTGTAACATACTTCAGTTATCATCGATCTATTGTCACAGTAATACCGTCAGAGGCAACTTCTAATATAACTATTACCGAAGTCATTGATGAAAATAATTGAGATGTCGCGATATCAATAAAATTTTAAAATTTAGATTTTTTTGGGTATTTAATAAATATGAATATTTACGTAATAAATAAGCAGTCATTATTTAACGGAACAAATTTGTAATGCTTTATCTTTTTATTATGCCATAGCCGATTCCTGTCGTAATCTGTTATTTTATGCATATAACTTATACAAAACAATTTCGATATTTCACATCTGCCAGGCGTCTCGTGGCGGCTTAATATTTTTATTGTTCATTTTAAATTTGTTTCGTAAGTTAAAAATATTAAATACCCAGTACTAAACCAACTACGCCGTTAATCCGCAAAAGTTTTTTAATGAAATAGAAACAAAGAAATCACCGCTAGGCGCATGCGCGGTATGTTTGGCGGCATTTATGTAAGGGCGTTAGGTCGTTGGTGCATGCCACGTAACACTAGCAAAAGAGTGGACGACAAAAGAATTTGAATTTTATGATTATACAGATAGGGTTGCAAATACTTTTGAGTATTTCGATAATAGTGCAAAGTTCGTGTTTTGCATCGGCACTTCTTGCCACGACAACAATCAGGTTTAAGCTTACCTACAAATGTTTCACATTAAAAAAATGTTATGAAACTCTGTTCGAACTATGATACAAAAGAGGCATGAAATATAAATAAATGGTGCCACTAAACGTGAAACCAATTTGTTTTACCCTAAATTTTTCCAGCATCTCGGTAACGTGTTCAACAGTTGGTTTTTTTGGTGAAATCAGGAGAGGGATATGGTAGAGTGCGCTCGATGTGATAGTCATTGTGAACGTCATCCATTGATGTGTTGTAAGAACCATGGCCATGTCAGTTGGCCTGGGGAACCGAGTGTGATGTATCCTGTGTGGAAGGATGAGTCTATTGAAACATTTTATTCAAGCAAAGCCTACTATGGTAAAAGAGACCTTCGTTGCCGATGCCATGAGGTATTTAATGCTGGGCAATGTGAGATGCCTGTAATTGGCACCAATCGGGGACCGAAATGGATGGCAGCCAACTCACTGCATCCAGACTATCACTGGTTGTACCGGGTAATACACGGGTGCATCGGGATCTGATAGAACTGGAAGAGAGAATGGGTTTGCATAAGCCCAACTGCTTAATCGCTTAAATCAACTCACGGGCAGATGAACGTTGGCACCATTTCGGATTCTGAAAGTCCTATGGCGATGCAGTATTGGTGATAGGATTTCAGGCGGTTAGATTAGAGTGGTCGCTTTTGAAATTGATTTGTTCGCTGTCAACGAATACGTCAAGGAGGACATCATCATATTGAAATATCTATACATTTATTTGAATCTAATGGAGAACACTGGATTACAGCGAAGAATAAATTCAACTAGTTTAGGTACTAAAATTGTAATAATACATCAACTTTGAAAACCCCGTAAAAGTATTTGTAATCATCTTCGTAATTTATTTGGGTAAAGAGGCATCGCAAATTTTTTTCTTGTACACCTGATAATGTCTTACGCAGAATTTCATGATAACCGATTGAGTAGTTACGATGTGAAAGCGTAACAAAAACTTACATTTGCATTTATAATATTAATTAGAATGTTCAAACTAATTTAATGGAAAATAATTGAACAAACGACATCAAATTTTTCCTCAAAACAAAAGAAGAAATTACAGTGATTATTATTATTATTAATATCATAATTTTAATCAAACCAGTTACCTGAGGTCACCGTTTAGCCTAAAATTTTGAGTTGTAAAACAAATATGCAATATGATGATACATATGTAACTGTTTGCAATTAAAAATTGGTTGTATAATCATTATAGTGCCTAAGGAAGTATAATTGAAATACACGTATTATATTTTGCTTTTACACTATGTTTACAGCGATCACATCTTATATATATATATATTTCGTTAAAATGTTTCATATAATTTGTTCACGTCTTCTTCGAACTTCGTCTACACTTCTTATACTCAATGTTTAGTAACAAACAATCTTTTCGTTATATGATTGCCATTCCTCCACACATGTATACATATCGAGTTAATCTATTGCTCTTAAACGCTTTGTTTCTAGTAACCTGATTATAAAATACTTTCATAAAGAAAATATTGAAAAGGAAATCTGTTTATATATATACTAACCATATACCCGGAAGTTGAGCCACTAAGCCCTTATTGGTCATATGTGTAGCCTTAGGCAAACCTGTGGAGCCACTCGTTGGTAGTAACATAACAGAAGCTTCTGGTGTAGTTTCAGGTAAACTTGCAAAATTAAAGACAAATTATATAAATTAATTAATCCAAATTTAATTATTTCAAAAACAGAACAAATACCGAGAACAGATTGCAGTGATAAACGATTACTAATTAAAGAAAAGGTGGTTTCAAATATTATTTTCGGCTTGATGTCATTTTTAGATAAAAATTACTATTTACAGAACCTAGATAATCGCCAATTACCAGTGATCTTCAAACGCGTAGATTCCATACAAGACGGAGTTTCTTAAACCTTTTGTAACTAGTTTTTATCTGACGGCCTTCATAGATATTACCTTCCTAAGAACTCGAAAAAAAAAAGAAGAAAAATATTTGCAATAGATTCATCTATTCAGTGCAATAGAATAACAGTTGCTCAAAGTACTAACTGAAAGTTATCGAAGTCATCACTAAAGCCATCAGTAAACTCTCGCAATATATCATCTTCATCAGATATAATAACTTTCGGTTTACACGTTAGGTCTTTGGTTGCTTTATTGAGCTCTTCATAATGTTCCCGATCACAAAATACGTGATGCGGTTCGATTAATTTGAAGAAGTAATTCAGTTCATCTGAAAAAATCACAAAATATGAAGCAAAAAAAAATCAGTACAGTTTATTTTGAAAATTCAATCAATCAGAAGGTAACGAATGGTAAGAAAAAAGAAGCAATTCTTGATACAATAGTGAAATATAATAAAGTTTAAAAAAACTAGGATCATTGTCTAATACTAGACAAAATACCAGAACGTTTTTAGAATATTTCAGAGGTAACTTACATACTGTACAATTAGGATCCATCATAAACGGTAATACACCAGAAAATAAAGTAGCCCAGTACGTTGCTACCATTCGTTGGTGATTCCTCATCACCAGCATGACAGTCCTCCCTTTTGGACATTTGGTTGACAGCGAACGCGCTACAGATACAGCGAGCTTTAATATATACTCGTTTGTAATTTGTTCTCCTGTTGCACCATTAATCTGTGAGGTTCCAGAAGTCGTAGTAATTGTTTAAGTAGACACCATTAACAGTATATATATTATATTAATACGTGAAGCCTAAACTTTGTATCCCTTTTTAACGGAATTGGGCGAACGGATGAACGTGAAATTAGGCATAGTTAAAGTTTATATGGAGGAGAAGTGCAGAAAGCTATTTATTTTATATGAAATGCGTTAGAAGTACATTAAATTAATTAAAATATGCATTACTCACACTACTGCTTCAATTTTACACAACATATACAAACATGTAAATAAGAAAAGACATTTTGACATCTGTCAATAAAAGACTTCAAAAAAGGTTGTGAAGGAGGTTGCTATGCTCGACTGTACGTATTATTTTACTCTTACGTTCCAATTACCCTTTTTCATTCTACATTCAACAATGATATTAACCCTAATAAAATTCAAACTTTAAAAAATCAATGAACTATGGTCGAATGTCGACTAAATATTTCACTAAAAAAACATTTTTGATATTTATAACTTTATTTGTTGTATATGTAATATGCTTGGAAAAAAGGTGTAAGAGATTTTTTTTTAAATCATATAAATAATAAAAGATAAACTTCGGAAAAAAAAACCATAAGTTCTTTAGTTCTGCATATTTTTAAATATGTTTATATTGCTGGTAAAAAGCATCAACTTCGAATACTAAGATAGTAATATAACTAAAAGAGAACCTATGAAGTGTGCGACAGATATCCTGTGCTAATCTTTGTGTACTGTAAGGGTGGCTTAAAAAACGTTTTTTTTTTATTTTGAGGCTCTTACGAAAATACACACATCAAAAAAGTCTAAGCAACGTGCGTGATATTACAAATTTTACCATTTATATTAATTAATTTCTAAGTATTTACTAAAACAAAGTGCGTAGATAAGTAAACTTTTTTGTTATTGATGACATACTGGCGGTTGTAAAAAAAAAAATTTGATTATCTTTTGTTTTTTTCATAAAATTCAAATGACTGCGAATTTGTTTGAATTTAAGTGCGTTTTAATTGCTACGTTTAGTCTTGATTTTATAATTTTACGAACCATTTAAATAAAGTTAGCGACAAAATTGAATTGTTAGATATTCTCTACGTCATGAAGCGACGTCATTTGATGGCAGATGAAATCCAAAGAGCTGTAGGGATGTTGCAAGCGGGAAGTAATCAATCTCAGCTATCTCGACATTTTGGCATTCATAGAAGTGTTATTTGTCGTCTTTGGCAGCACTACTCCATGATTTATTAATTAAAGTTTCTCAGATTATGTATTGAATCAATTCATTAGAAAAACTAACAAAAAATGTTTTCTTCTGAAGAAAATGTAACAGTGGCAAGTAGTTTTCTGTCCACTGAATTTATTTTTATCTTAATAATTGCAAATGTTATATAACGCAACAAAACATACGAAGGATACTAATATGATTGAGAAAAAGAATCATGTAATTCGGTTTTGTAATATTTGAGGAAAGCACACTATAGGATAATAATATTATAACTTATAAAAAATTATAATATACTTAGAATGTAGTTATAAGTATATTCCTTAACAAACATAATTTTAATGTAAAAATAAATAGTGATAATTTTAAAACTATTTGGAAAATAAATTAAACAACGTTTCTGATTTATACAGCAATCAGTTTGTACTTCGAAGAACATTATTACTACTTGTATTACAAGACTACAAGATTACAAGATTGTATTACATAAAAAAAAATCCAAAAACAAATAAACCGCCTTCGATGTGAAACACAAATAAGGCACTAAAAAGCGAAAAATAACTGAATTATTAAATTAACCAAATTAAATAAAAAATATTGATATTCGCGCTACCGAATAATACATTTGAAGTCGATGCCAACCTAAATTCATATCATCTACATACAAAGTTTTGGTTCACTCTCGTGTCCCATGATGTATATCTGTATAGTATATATACATATTTTATTACCTGCAACAAATTTGAAATTTAGGTTTGCATCGACTTCTAATATATTATTCGGTAGCGCGATTATCAATATTTTTTATTTAATTTGGTTAATTTAATAATTCAGTTATTTTTCGCTTTTTAGTGCCTTATTTGTGTTTCACATCGAAGGCGATTTATTTTTTTTTGGAATATTTTTTATTTCTCCATTTTTAGTGTCCATAAAACACTCATCAAAAAAGTCTAAGCAACATGTACTAATTTAAATTTTAGGATGGTTCTTCACATTATAACGTTGTATTTTATTTTTAAAATAATATCTTTAGGGTTCTATGATGTAAAAAATAACAGCTGTTGTCTTTATACTTAGACTTTTTTGATGAGTGTATATTAGTTTATTATGTTTAAGAGCCTACATTAAAGCCAAGCTCAAATTTTTTTTTATTATAAGATCGCTTTACATATTATTTATTATCCAATATTGTCGAATATAGTTTTTTTTTTTCATTATTTCACTATTTTCTACCATTATCATGATAAGGATCCTGAATTATTTTCTTTTATTGTAGCACGGCAAAATGATTGCACTGTGCCTGATGGTAAGCACAGTACAATCCAAAAACAATGACGAGCGACACACCATCCATCGCCGGTCGCCGCTGTCATGCCGGCCTGCAAGAATTTGGATATGCACAGGCTGATCCCGAACGGCGACCCGCAGAAGCTACTACTACGAAAGGCTACTATAGAGTGGATCAATACGTGAACGATGGTGACGTCTGGAATTGACTCCTCTCTGTGCATCCACTAAAAACGGTATTGTAACGTATAATGTGTTTGAAATATATATATATATATATATAAAAAGATGATTAAAAAGATGTACCCAATCGAGTTTCTTGCCGGTTCTTCTCGGTGACTGGGTTGTTTTCCGAACCGGTGGTAGTTTTGACGTTCATAAGCGCCTTATTAGGGCCTAAACTGAATAAAGTATTTTTGATTTGATTTGATTTGAAGCGAATCATTATGACGAGCTTTTCCGCCATATACATGGTGGTTGCGACCCAGTCAGGCTGTAGAACCCTACCACCCCGCTTTCGCCATTGCCTCGTTTGTTATTCAGCAGGGTGCACCACGTGCAGGTGTGGTTGGCTTGGATGCCTCAAGTCTTAGATGTTATTCGACACCCCTTACGCCCCAAGTCGATATTTTAATATTTAAAGGTCGCTCAAGATTTTTTTAAGTTTCCAAGTAGACGTACCTTAGACCTTTGCAGGCGACTTATGAACATGAATATTAAAAATATTTTTACCTTTTTCTGATAAAGTTGACATACTAGAGAATATAAATAAGGCTAGTGAGATGCAAAAAAAAATCGAGACGATTTTCACTATCAAAATGTATTGACATAAATTTTTAATTTTTTTCGAGGACTTCGAAAATTTTAAAATTTTTTTGTAGAGCTGCGTTTTGGACGGTGGTCTAAAAATATTTTTGTAAGAGACTCGAAAAAAGAATTTATGTTTTTTGGGCCCTCTAGTATACTAGTACATTGTTTAAGTACTTAATGTCTGTACGCAGAAATTCGTATGATGCAAATCGTTATAACATAGATTTTATTATCGGTACCTACCTTTATTGGATAATTGTGTTTTTTCAGGTGCCTTAATAATACGTATAGTATAATGAAGACGTAATTAATATTTGTCATCTTTATATTTACCATTAATCGACTGTAAATTACCTATAAAATATAAACCAGGGCAGAGTCAATTTTCCAGTTTTTTGTATGTTCTACTGTGATTACCAAATCACTATCGGACTGATTTTGTTCGATTTTTAATTAATTGGCAATCCAATATCAAAAGCTTAGTGAAATCTGACAAAATCCGCTCTCAGGAAATATCAAGTTGTCCACTATTCGGTATCCTATTTGGAATTGTAATTCTTGAATGATTTAGCGTATTCTGTGGTTTTATATCTTAGTAATTATTGTATATAACAATCAAAATTAATGATTTAATTTGACCATGCTGGCTCACTTGAGCCACTAATATTTTTAAAAGACCTTATGTTCGCAGCTGAATTTAAAACAGGTAATAAATATTTAAATCTTGAAGAAACTACCGAAAAAAAGGACAACAACACCATAAAAATGAGTCATAATTCTGTCGAATCGATATCTACCTGAACTAGTTTAGTTCGTATTATTATTCCATTATTCACAGTTACTGATTGTGTAATGTAGCCCACACATATGCATAGTTTTTTTCTTTTATCACCTATGACTCGTAAAATTATCATTAAAATAGCTTAAGTTATTACGAACTGTGTATAATATTTTGTATATGTTTTATAACATTAGATAATGATCATATTTCTTCAAATCAACTATAAATCATATTGCAGCTAGTTTTTTTTGCATTTTCAACACTATTTGGTACCAAAGTGTAATTTAAGGGGGGTTTCAATGCGGTAACAAATGTTTTTAATAACTTCAATAGAACATCCTTTCCGCTTTTAAGATATTCCATAAATTTCTACTTTAGACATGCGGGCTCATTTTCATTTTCCATTAAAAAAAAATTGATTTCACCGCTACTAGCTGTACCAGTTCTCTTTAAATTAGCTTCAAAATTTACAAATCGCGTGAATAAGTTTTAAAATTTACGTGAATAAAATTTATTGATACTTTTATTATTATAATATCAATGTGTGTTTGGAATATCATTAACATTTTGTTTATTGTAGATTTCAGTTTTTGTTAATAGTTTTTCAATTTTAGCAGGTAATAGGTATGAATCTGAGCTACTCTTTACAAACAGGCAAAACACAGGATATTACTTGTAGTACTGAATACATTAAAATACTATCCGCTTTGTTAATTTAAAATCATCATTATCAATCATTACATAGTATAAAACAAAGTCCTTTGTCACGTCTGTCTGTCTGTTCGCGGAAAACTCAAAAACTACTAACCGGATTTTCATGCGTTTTCACTAGCAAATACAGTGATTCATGAGGAAAGTTTATGTATATAATTTGTCAATCTATATTGATAATGACAACGTCCGCCGGGCCCACTAGTATAATATAAATTAATAATTGTGATTCGTTTACTTTATAATAGCAAAATAATTTGTTTTTTTGTTAAACAGGGTGTTCCGAGTTGAAGAAGGTCAGGGATGATATTCAATATTTTTTACATCTAGTCTACATTAATATTATAGATGTGAAACTGACTTTGTCTGTTTGTTATTCTTCCGCACTTTATTTTTTTTATTTCATAGGATGCAAACGGACAGGTGGGTCACCTGATGTTAAGTGATCACCACCGTCCATAGACACTTGCAACACCAGGGGAGTCGCAGCCTATGTTGGGGGAAAGAGGAAGGGAAGGGAGAGGAGGAAGGGGAGGAAGGAGAGGAAGGGGAAGGGCGTTGGACCTCCAGCGCTCTCACTGACCGAATGAAACGCAACAATGCAAGCACTGTTAGTTCACGTCGGTTTTCCGTGACAGGGTGGTACTATGGCTCTAATGGCTTTAGCGTGGCTCTACCACCTAAAAGTTTTTTAACTTAATTACTCAATTTTTTTCAATTTTCAATTTTTTGCATGTGGTAGAGCCACGCTGAAGCTATTACTGGTTTCAGCATGAATTTGACGGCTCACCCGCGGTACTAACACCCGACACATAGAAACACTCACGTGAAGTAATGGTGCTTGTATTTTTGCGTTTCGGTCGGTCAGTGAGAGTGCCGGAGGCCCACCCTCTCCACCTACCCCTTCCCCACTCCCCCCTCTCCCAAACGCAGGCTGGCAATGTACTTGCGACTCCTCTGGTGGTCTGGTATATAAAAAAAATCATCATCATGAAATTTTACATACATATATTTAGGTATAAGAAAAAAACATAGGATACCTTGCGTCCCGAAAAAGCCGCGAGCAAAAGCCTAGTGTCACATATAATAATGATAAAATTATAAATGATACTTTTCAATATGCTGCAAGATTACAGTACTTACCATATAAAGAGCACGAGGTTGTTTCTTTAAACTGTGGAATATTATTTCCACTAACGTAACTCTTTTGCGTTGAGTTGCATCTGGCTGAACGCCTTTAGCTGACAAGATCTCATCCAGGACTCGATCTAAATACAGCTGAGCTGCATTCGGCTCGCCTCTGACCACTGTGTGTGACATTTCTGCAAAATCAAAACTCCTCTTTCAGTAACATACTAACAAGATATTTGTCTTCTGTATACATATAATAAGAACATAAATCAAGAGTGTCTGTACTTTTTAGATTTTTGAAAAAAAAAAAAAATGTTGCAGGTGTCTAGGAATAAGTAATAAAATACATTTCAACATTTCGTACGCACACTACGTGGACGGCCAGATCTTTTTCTGTCACAAACAGAGGAGGTCTCATTGTACCTATTAATAGCCCAGTACATAAATATTTTACTAATACCAAGCGTATGAAGAATTTTAAATATTGCATTTGGCTCCATACCTACTTTGTGTAATGCAATCACAGCGATTCTATTTTAATATCGGAAAATATTGTACAATGTGTTGGCGCCAAAATGAGAAAACTCAATGAATAATCATATAAAAAAGACAGATTCCAAATTCAAATGTAATATTTTATTTATTTTTAATCGTAACAGTATTTATGGCCGGACTAAACATATTATTTATTAGTAGCGGACTCGGCGGACGTTGTCCCGCCCTGATAATAAAAAAAAAACCTTGACAGAATACCTGAAACTTCCTCATGAATCACTTTATCTACTGGTTAAAACCGTATGAAAATCCGTTCAGTAGTTTTTAAGTTTATCGCGAACAGACAGACGTGACAGAGAACGTTGTTTTATAATATGTAGTCATACACTGGAACAAAGCTTTAAGAATACTAAAAAGAACCATAATCAAAAACGGAATTTATAATAAAACCTTTGTTATAACAAACTGTTTAATAACAACTGTTTCTATCTTTGGTAAAATTACTCTCTCCACATGACATGTGATACGGGTATGTGTGTTTTATTTTAAAAACAACGTCAGTTAATGTAAAATTAATTAAATAGCATGACAAATCTATTCTGAGTGTAGTTATACACTTCTAATATATTTAATTTTCGTACAAAGCGATTATTACTACTTACGCCTCAACATAATTATATTTCATATATATATATTTCCATCATTATAATATGATATTAACATGTAATTATACCTTAACGATTAATCGGAGTAACCTATGACAACATGAGAATCATCAGTTTGACGAGTCGAAAGAGTTACCAATGTCAGTGTTATTTAGCTACTAAATTGGAAATCTGTGGACAAACGCTGACGCCACATCGTCTGCTGTAAGATTATTAAGTTCTACCTAAAACGGCATTTCATTTGCAAGAATCAAATAATTAACGGGACAACACACATATTCTAGTACTTTTCATTTTCATACTGATTGAACGATTGTATTTTTATTTATGTAACTTCTTCAGTCTATATATAAACAGACAGAAAGGCAAACTTTATCTCTGCCCACAAATACCCATGTAACAGAGATAAGTTTGTTAAGAATTGTAATTGCTATCCCCTAGAACAAGTAGAGAATATCAAATATCTTGCAGATTAGATTTTTCACGTTTGTAGCTTAGCAACCATGTGAGAAAATAAATTTATATACTTGAAGCCCCTCGCACTATTGTAGACAAGAATAATGAATCAAACTTACTACGTACTTTGTAATAGTATAATTAGTTACTGTATGTATAAATGAACGCAGAAGTGCCACGAAAAAAATGTTTGAACTAGAGTGTGCCTAAAGTGATGATGCTTTTGCCTTTTCAATATCTCCCACAGATGACTTGAATAGTTGAAGTAAAGTTTTAGCAGCAAGAAAAAAAATTGTTTAGACAGTTTAGACACATCAGAAAATTGTTCTTTACCTACACTATAAAAATAAAAGGCTTTAAAACTACGCTATACCAAATTGAAGAACCACTTTTGTGCGTAGACACTGACTTCATTGCACTCATAACATACAATAAAGTTGATAAAAGATCAAAATTAAAAATTTAAAGTAACTACAAAGTTAAGCAAAAAATAGTAACTTTAACTAAGAATATGAATCTTTTACTCAACATTAAGCACATCTTTATATATAAATTTCTTCTGTGCGTGTGTATGTCACTGAACTCCTCCTAAACGGCTGGACCGATTTTAATAATACTTTGTGTGCGTGTTCCAGTGGATCCGAGGATGGTTTAGATTCACAATTGGACCCGATAGGAGGCGTTGCGGTTGACTTTTAGGATTTTTTTTATTATCAAGGCAGGACAACGTCCGCCAGGTCCACTAGTTAGTGATATAATCAAAACTAGCATGTTAGGTTTATCTCTGTGATCTAAATTATTGATTAGTGATTAGTCACGAAGTGCGATTTAGGTAGAAATACTTAAAGAAATTCAAACAGATACTCATTGTCACACCAAAAGAGTCGTTAGCGTGTATGCTTTAAATCTTTTTAGCACAAATATAAAATCCTCTTCCGTTGGTATGTGAAAACTAATGAGTATTCCAGCGATCGACTTCATCTTTCTAAACTAGGTTCTTAAGAACTAACGGTGTAAGTAAACTCACCCTTGATTATTACAGTAGCCAGCAAATCAAGTTACGTGCTCGCTCGTGACCTCCAAACTGACGCAAACGCTTGAATATTTCCGTTTTAATATATCGTCTGATAAAAATAATAAGACAGGCAATATTACCTTGTTTTTAAAACACTAACAACCACCAGAGACTACGCACTCGTTAATTGTAATTAATAAATAGGTATATATATAGTCACTCAGGTAAAATGACTAATATCAAAGATCACTTCCTACAAACAAACAAAGTTTATCTCTTTATTGTAGTAATATACGTAAATATTATTATATCTTATGCGATAACTATTGCAATAACAATAGTGTATTTCAAATATTTAACATCTATATGTATAATAAGAATGCAAATCTATCGTGTCTGTATATTTTAGATTTTTGTAAAAAAAATTGTTGCAGGTGTCGTGTAATCTATCTATACATATAATAAAAATGAAGTGTCTGTATGTAATATTAAAATAATTTTTTTTAAGTCATTGGGTACGAATGTATACACGCTACTGATAACAAAAAAGCAAATTTTTAAAATTTTGTCGGTCTGTTTGTCTGTTTATTCTGGCTAATCTCCGAAACGACTGGACCGATTTTGACGGGAATTTCAATCGCAAATAGCTTAAATTACAGCGGGTTACTTAGGCTACTCTAAATTAGACTAGCTATTAATCGCGGCTTTGTCTGCGATGCTATCTCCAAAACGGTTGGACCGATTTTCATGGAACTTTCACCAGCAGATAGAGGACATCATACCAAGTTATTTAGTCTATTATAATATAGACTAGCTGTTAACCGTGGCTTCGCCCACGGTACTATCTCCAAAACGGTTTGACCGATCTTCACGAAACTCACTAGCAGATAGCTGACCTTATAAAAAGTAATTCAAGCAATTTTAATTTATAGTAGCTGTTAACCGTGGCTTTGCCCACAGTACTTTCTCCAAAATAGACTAATGTTACACAATACGTATAATCAGCCAGTCGGGAACACCAATAAACACTCTGAAGGTACTGTAACTATTTATCCGGGCAGAGCTTCGCCTTACAATAACTTCCATATAGGAGTGCGTGCAGATCAGCGACATCTTGCCCTTTATATGCTGAACTCCCACCAATGTAGTCTCACATCGGGGTGAATAATGAATAGCCGACCAATAGCGTTCGAGGTCATTAGTAACACCCCCGATAAAGTCAATAGCGCGGTATCGCAGGTCAATAGTGGTTCCCTGGGTGGCGTTGTAGTCTCGCCTCTCGGGTATGTCATAGCGGTACCGGACGTAGTCATTAACACCAATTTTCACAAAACTTTCACTGGCAGAAAGCTGAGTTTACAAAAAGTAATTTAGGAAATTTTAGTTTATGCTAGCTGTTAACCGTGGCTTCGCCCGCTGTGCTATCACCAAAACGGTTAGATTGATTTTCACGGGACTTTCACTGGTAGATAGCGAGTCTTATAAAAAGTAATTGAGGTTATTCTATATTAAACTAGCTGTCACCCGCGACTTTGTCTGCATGAAATTTAGCAAGATTTCAACTCATTCTTTATTTTTTATTAGAGAAATATTTATCAGCTTATTGTTTACAATTAGACATTATAATTATTAATAACTTAATTGATATAGAGGTCTTCCTAATAAGATCTTAGATTATAATCGTATTACGTAAAGAGTTCCATAACAAAATTTCTTGCGGAACAGACAGGCGTTTATTTTTTGTATAGTAACAAAATCTTAATTATAATGGCAATGTATATTAAATGTAATCTAAATGTAAATCTTTATAATAATATTTTAAGTTATTGTTTCATAAGGGTTCTTATACACTGTAAGTTAGCACTGAGGTTGTTATATTGTGAGTTAAGATTCCAAATATGTTGCTGATGACAACATTTGGCACGCTGTTAGTATCTATATATCTAATGTACATGTTACATGTTACTGTAAGTGGCGTGCGCGTCGTACTTACAGTTGCTTTTAAAGAGCATTTCTATAATTGTACATAGTCTCACAATTTTATAATTCTTTAATACGAATAAAATATGAGTGCGTAGCTGCGGGTACAGCTAGTAAGTATTAAAATACATTCCAATCATTTTTAAGAATGTCCGTCTGTTTATTTGAACACTGCTAAAGTACTGCCATCACGATAAAACCGCACCAAGAAAACCATAAAGCATCCTTGAGTAACGTTTAGTCTTGGTATCATTAAAATCGGTTCACTCTATCTAAAGTGATTTAAATTTTAATGACGATGCGACTTAAGTAGGAGAGAACTGTAGGTAATTAAATGGACTTTGACATTTGGCATTTGACATTGAGATGATTTTATTAGGCACTGTTTTTTACATTAGGTTCGACGTAGACGGAGTCACGGGTACACCTAGTTTCTCGTACGTCATCATTAAAATTATAGTAACTTTTGAAAAAGTGAACCGATTGAGTAAAGAACTTGAGTAAAGGTAGTTTTCGAATGCGATCACGTTAAGACAAACGAAGGTACAGTTCTCCCCAATTTTTTTTTGCGTTTTAAAAATAGCCATCAGTTCGAGCTCGCGCATCATATCGTCAAGAATTTAATACAAAACAAGTTAAAATATTATTATAGGAATGTAAATTAGCATTTATTTGTCGTTGACTCGTTGTTATACTATACATGTAATATAAACGTATTTTTGCCTAAATTTGTGTTCTGCGAATGTATATTCAGAGCGAAAACTTTACAAAATCGAAACGAATCATGTATCTGTTCTTTTCACAATAAACTCAAAAACTATTGAACGAATTCCAGGCGGTTTTCACCAGTAGATAATTGTGTGTGATGATTCATGAGAAAGGTTTAGGTATATAATTTGTCCAGGTTTTATTTATTATCAGGGCGGGATAACGAGGAGGCGGCAGTTTGATCGCCTCCTCCCACCGTAGCTGGACCGGGGAGGATGGGTCGGGGGACCCATCTTCCCATTGCACAGGTCCGTCGGAAGGAGGAGACGGCCGGTGTGTACCCGGCTGACTCCTAACAAGACGGGGCCCGGCGGCGGCGCGTTCGCTACTGGGCCAACCGCTGGGGCGGCACGATGAAGTCTATAGAGATCTCGTGCCGCCCCAACTATAGCGGCAGACGTACACCGTGGGGTTTTAGTCCGTGCGACTCGGACATAACCCACCCTCTCCCCCGGGAGGGTGGCGTATCCATAAGGGATTTCCCCACGGTAAAAAAAAAAGGGCGGGATAACGTGCGCGAGGCTTGCTAATTGCTAATTCTGGGCTACCTTTAATTGATTAAATTGTACATTTTTGAAACCAATATCGTTAACATTAAGTTAATTCTGTAAAATTATATCAATACTGTTTAGTATCTAGAAAAACGTAATTTAGTCTAGATGATAATCTGAAAACTTTTCTATCTGTTAGTAAAAAGACCTCATCAAAATCGGGTTCAGCATTTTTGAAAATTAACCTGCACAAATAAGAGGTATTCGAACTTTATTTATGTATGTAGATCTCCTATATCAACTAAGACACTGGCAAAACAATTTGACGAATATAGTTTTATTTAATATACTTTATAGGTTTAAGTATTTGAGCAAAATCTTATCTAATATTAAATGACGATATGTTCTAAGATGGTAAACACGCTAACCCTAGAGGGAGCTGGTTATCAAAAGCGTGTGCCGGAACACACCAACACGTGCTTAGCGACAGATTATTAACTTGAGGGTGGTAGCTCACCAGACGGACTTAGAAAAACCTCTACCACTATACTATGGCTTCTTCACGATGTTTTCTCCGACTCAGTTGCTAGGATTCCAACGTACGTCCACTGATGCCGTGTCCGAACACACTATCACCTAAGCCATCATTATGTTTATAGCTAAGTGTTCATCCTTACCAACATTATAAATGCGAGTGTTACTTTGAATGTTACGCTTTTACACCATAACTACTTAATCGATCATCATTAAATTTTGCACACATTTTATCAGGTTATAGAAAAATACATTGGGTACCTTTAATTTAGAAAAAGACTAGTATTCCTGTCCCCAAGTCCACATTAACGCGACGAAGCCGCAGGAAAAAAATAGTAAACGATATAAATATTACTGAAATTCAATCTCCGAAACAGAAAATAAGAAAATTTAACAAAGGTGACTTAAACATGGTAATCAGTGTTGAGGGGGAAAGAAAAATTGCAATTGAATAAAAAAAGATGCACCACAATTAATACATATATAATATGTGATTTCTATGAAACAACAAGACTATTTCCACGAAAACAAACTCGCGGGCATTAGCTAGTGTATAAATACAAATCTCTTGTTCTTGAGTGGCCACAGTTTTATTAAGTCTACATGATACAAAATATACCTATGACGAGCGCGGCTTAAACACACAAACGTTGAATATAAATTACAAAAACATCTGCTCAAACGTAACTAAAATTTGTATAAATGTAATTCGAGCAAAATTGTTCACAATTTACTTCAGCCATTGAGTCAAAGTGAGGCATTTAGCCTAGACATAACAAAGACGTTCGACTTGGTCTGGTGTCGGGATCTTCTATCTCTGCTGCCTTCTTAGGGATTGCCCTAGCATTTCTGTCCGGCAGACGTATAAAAGGTGTAGTGGATAGTAGCTACTTCGAAAGCATGGACACACATGCTGACGTCCCGTACGGCTCCATAATATCTACAACATTATATTTGCTGCACACAATTATATGCTAATTATTGACGGCATTCATTGCTATGCAGACGATAGTACTGGAGACTCGTACTACACGGGCCGTCACGGGCCGGGCAAATATCCCTCGTTCCCTTGTGGAGGAGAGTCGTGAACAACTTGTGTCTCAGATCGAGAACTTACTATCTAAAGCATCCGATAAGGGTTGGAACAATCTAGTCCTTTTCAACTCTAGTAAGATATTAGTTTGCGCATTCACCGCTTAAAAATTCCATTCACTGTGGCCCTGTTCCAAGACACACCATGTACCATTGCAGAGAGTATTGGGATGCTTGTTGTCAAAATCTCTGGCAAAGTTTAGTTTCTTAGTCATCTGGAACACGACGTTAGGCTGGCATATAAATAGCTCGGTGATCTTAACAAGGCGAAACGGTACTTCACCCCTGTTGTACAAAATGCAAGTCCGACCTCATATGGAGTATTGTTTCCATCTCTGGGCGCGAGCATCTGGATACTAATTCAGGCCATTTGACTCTGCTCAAAGAAGTGCTGTGAGAGATGAAGTAAAATGAGGCTATAGAATTTATTGCATAAGAATTATTATTAAAGTCTAACATTGTTGCCTATATTTTGAGCATATCTCCGTTATGTTAACGAGAGTATACACCGCACATACTATTTTACGCTGTTTCAGCCTGAGTGAACGAAGGATTCTTTTAACGATGCAGATTTTTCTTTAATGTGTAATGTTTGACATAGAGAAAAAATAGTGTTCAAGTTTAATTTAACTTACTAATAGCGCTACATTTTTGTATCATTCGAGTATTTGGATTAAATAGGATAAACGAAGTTAAGTTAAAACTAGATTTCGAAATTATAGCTAGTTTAATTTAAAACCCGTGAAATATTTTTTTTACATTATTTTGTTATGAATGACATACATCACGACTTACTATATATTATTACAAGTTTATTAGTTTATTCATAATAAATATAATATATTAATATTAGTTATAATTAACAATAACACTTATCCGAATATGAGTTTAAAACTAGTCTTCCAAATTATAGCTACTTTAATTGAAACGTGAAATCATTTTTTATCATTGGTTTTTCATTACATCAGGCAATTAACGATAATACTTATTTACAGCGGAACACGCGACGCTAGTCTTCACACTTCACACACAAAGTTACATCATAGTTATAATAACTTCAACTAATTCAAAGCCTAATAGGGATGTGAGAAAGGCTCAATATTATTTAAATAAATTGTCTTTTCTAGATTATAACGCGTATTTGCAGTATTGTTGTTTTATCTCCATCTTCTTCGTAGCTTTGTTATCATACGATATAAGTCTATTTGTAATGTAGATTAGACCTTGTTATTTCCTATAACATTCGCAAAATATGTAATAGTTGTTTTCAATGCTTGAAAGATGCGTCGCACATAGCGGTTGCGTTATCACTATTAATTATTGTAGGAAAAGAATTAATAGATTTATTATGTGATACAGTTTATTAATATAATAGCCATACATAGTAAAAAGAAAAAGGTGTCTATGGCATCTATCACCTAGTAAAATATTATAATAGTAAAGAATTAAGTCCGCCATTGCGTATTTAACGCATAATGTGTAAATAAATAAATAAATATTTGATAGTTTCTTATATCTAACTAGCTAAAGAATTACAAAATTTTGATATTATGTACAATTATAGAAATTCTCTGTAAAAACAATTGTAAATACGACGCGCACGCCACTAAAAGTAATATGTAACGTGTACATTAGATATATAACTACTAACAGCGTTCCTAATGAGGTTTGTCATCAGTAACATATTTGGAACCTTAACCCACCATATAACTGCCTCAGTGCTCACTTACACTGTATATGGAACTAATGAAACAATAATTAAAAATATTATTATAAAACTTTACATTTAATATACATTGCCATTATAATTAACATTTTGTGATTATACAAATAATAAACGAAGAAATTGTATTATGGAACTCTTTACGTAATGCTTTTATAACCTAAGATCTTATTAGGAAGATTAGTTGCGCCACTTTATATATACAAGTATTTTTAATTCCCGCAATATTGTGACCAGTTGGCGAACCATCTATCCCTTTCAGTATCCCTTCCATTCCAAGGCATATGCTTACGTTCATTAGCGCATTGAACACAGCGAAGCCGTTTTCGCGCCGAATACTAGAACAGTTTGATTTTAGATTTAAACGCATCGCCCCGCATATAGTGCGTGCCGACACTCTTTATAATCATTAATTGTTGTGTGACACTCTTTGAATATAGACTTTAGTGTCCGTCAGTGTTGTGACGAAGAAAAATCCGTGGAGTGCATCGAGAACAAACACCTAGCCGGCTAGCCACGTGAAACTGCAACGCCACGAGGTATGTGCCAATTTTCTTCCTAGGCTTGTCTCCATCGACATATCTGATCACAATATAGTTTAGTGTCAAAATTAGCACCACCGCAAATACAGTCCACTCATATAGCATAGAAACACTCCTTCAATGGCGTCTAGAACGCAACGGCGACACCACCGTTATATCCTTAAAGTTATTAATAATTATAATGTGGAATTGTAAACAATAAGCTGGTAATTATTTATCTAATTAAAAATAAAGAATGAGTTGAAATCTTGCTAAATTTCATGCGAACAAAATCGCCGGTCACAGCTTGTCTAAAATAAAATAACATCAATTACTTTTTATAAGGTTCGCTATCTATCCGTGAAAATCCCGCGAAAAACTATAAACTAAAATTGCTTGAATTACTTTTTACAAAGTCATCTATATGCCAGTGAAAGTTTTGTGAAGATCGGGCGAAATGTTTTGAAGATAACACTGCGGGTGCAGCCACAGTTAACTGCTAGTATGAACCAAAATTGCCTAAATTACTTTTCGTAAAGTCAACTATCTGCTAGTGAAAGTTTCGTGAAGACCGATCTAACCGTTTTGGAGATAGCACTGCGGGCGAAGCCACGGTTGACAGCTATAATAAATTACAATTACTTGAATTACTTTTTATAAAGTCAGCTATCTGTCAGTAAAAGTTTCGTGAACATCAGTGTAACCGTTTTGGAGATATACATTCGAGCGAAGCCACAGTTAACACCTAGTATATATTAAAATTGCCTAAACTACTTTTAATAACGTCAGCTATCTGACAGTGAAAGTTCCGTGAAAATTGCTTTAACCAATTTGGAGATAGCACTGCAGACGAAGCCGCGGTTAATAGTTAGTCTATATTAGAGTAGCCTAAGTAATCCGCTGTAATTTTAGCTGCCTCCCAGTGAAATTCCCGATATAATCGGCACAGCCGTATCGTAGATTACCCGGAACAAACAGACAGACAGACAAAAAATGTAAAATTTGTATTTTTGTTATCAGTCGCGTGTATACTTTCATATCCAAGCAGTGAATAAATTTTATTTTGATATTACATACTACATACTACTACTACATACATACTTCATTATTATTAGATGTATAGAATAGATAACGTCATGCCAAACCAAATTGTTCCTTTTAAACTTCGATCAACAATAACTAGACAATGGGTCGGCGCGAAAAATACGTCTCGGTAAATAAGGGCTCACTTGAAATGTGTGCCCTTATTTTGTTTAGTTTGTTTGAAACACACCCAATGTAAGCACGTTTCACATGCCGCAGTGTATTCAAAAGGTGAAAAAACAATACCCGAAAATGTAATTTTTCTTACTTTCGCTAAATACATGTTGAATAAGTTATATTTTAAGCTTTAAACTAACAAATAATATCAAATTTTGAACAAAATTACCGATTATCACAATACGAATGTTTTTTTTTTTTTTATGTCATAGGTGGCAAACGAACAGGTGGGTCACCTGCTGTTAAGTAATCACCACCGTCCATGGACACCAACAACACCAAAGGAGTCGCAAGTGCGTTGCCATCCTTTGGAGGGAAGGGAAAGGGGAGGGAAAGGGAGAGGAGAGGGGAGGGGCGGTGGGCCTCTGGTGCTCGGCCTCGCCCCTCACAAACACGCACAATAACGGGAAAACGTACTTTATTCATTACGTGTTAAGGTTGAATTCACACTAAATGTTGTTTATGTTGTCTTTTCATTTGTGAAGGGAGTAATTTATTGCTTTGCTCGTTTTATCGTAAGTATTAGATAATATTTTGAACATTTGTGACTTTATTACTAGGTGTTATGGTTGTAATTAGGTTGAACTTAAAATTGTTTTAAAACTTTTTTTCTCCCTTTCTTAGTAAACAAATAGCTACACATAAGTATATATTTACGCGGACAGTTTTTAACATCGATTTTGTACGTGACCCTTTATCTAGTTCGAATCTATCGATTCGATCGAAGCTATTAAACATAACAGTTCGGTGTGAACGGAGAAGAATGTTTAATTTCTATATTAAGAGTCGAGTTGAAAATAATACATTTAATTAACAAATTGTATTTGGTAATAGAAATTATACTATTAGATATTTTATCAATTTTCTAATTTACATTCACTTTCCTTTTAAATAAGCCATTCCCAGATACGTTTGGGGTAATACTTATATTAGATTTTAATTATTGTTAAAGCATTAACAACGTACACTTCTATCAAATTAAATTACACAACTAGATATAACACATGTAATTTCTAAAAGTAAAAAGAAGGTACAGTAACTTTAATTCGATTGAGTTAGGTAAACTAAACGCACTGTCCTCTCTTGATAAGCTGATGTATAAGATCTTTGCATTCTCCTCTCATCAGTTTTCCGGTGCTTGTATGAGGCAGACTTTTCACTATCACCAACCCCCCGTGCAGGCGTTTGTGATCACTTAGCATTGCTAAAACAATGAAAAAATATTAATCTTTAAGTATGAGCAATATTTGAATAAGAACAAGAAGAAGAACAAAGTCTGTTGCAGTTTTTGGTCGAATCTTGAAATGTCATGTATTGGATTTAATATTTTATTCATAATCTTGTTATTTCACTCTATATTTTATAATATTGGTGATGTTTTACTTAATATAAAATAGTTTAGTTATTGTGCAAAAGTGAAATGGCTGTGAAATTATATCATGGAGCATGGATTCTTGCCACAAAAATTGTAACGAAAGTTGTAACAAGAGCGTCACCAACATATTAGAACACTGAAATGATCGCAAGAGACTTGTGTAATGTACTCGATATTGACAGTAATAATCTAACAAAGATTGGTTACGGGTACTAAAACTAAAAAAAATATGCTATGCTAACTCTTATATATTAACATTTCGAAATAAATACTGCAGTAACAACTACATGCTATACAAATGTTACTACGTGTCACTTACAATTTACTGCATTATGTATCTGTTCCGTGGTGACAGTGAAGTTGGGAGATAGCACTACAGCTGCAGTGGGTCCATCGTCAGTTAAACACACTACACTCTCATGTACCCCTGGTACTGCGCTAATTACTGCTTCCACTTCCTCAGGGGCTATCTGAGAGTTCAAGTAAATTAGTAAGTTTTTATATCACGCATCTAAATTCTTCGTCAACATATAAATAATATTTAACTGTATCAAAGTCGTAGTGGTCTAGTAGTTTGACCGGTGGAATATCAATCCGATGCCCGCAGGTTCGAGAATCGGCATGTACCAACAAATTTTTATGGAATTCGCCTAAAATTATTAGTTTAAATTGATAACACTATCGGCTGACGGTGAAGGAAAACATCGTGAAGGTTCTGACAGTACCGCCACATGTGGAAAAAATATAGAACTGTGGGTTTCTCGGAGCTTGATATCTCCGATACGGCGTGGACTCGCGTGGTGACAATGGTCATACCTTCCTTCGGGAAGAAGCCTATGACTCTGCACTGGATCTCTTAAAAGGATCATGGAAGATGATCATGATGTACCAATGCGCTTATGCTATAAGTATTGATCAATTAAACAATGAATACAAACATTCACTTAATGAAATTAAAACTTGTTTTTAATGATGTTTATGATTGTAATGCTTAAGTATTAAGTATTATTTAAATAATGCAGGCTATAATTAATTTAAAATTTCAAAATTAATTTCCATTATTTTGAGTTTTCACGTTAATCGCAGTCCTTATGACTACCTCGGCTTTTTTTATTTATACCAGTCATTAAGTTGTCATGTTGGAATATTTAGTGTATTCAAGACAATAATTGAAATTAAATCTTAAATAAATAAATATATAAGCGTAATAACAAACTGTAATAATTAAAACTTTCTTTAACATGTTGGTGACAAATGAGGATCGCGGGTCGTGGGTTGTTATGCTCTCGATAACAGCAGACAATCGCGGTTACCAGTTGCTGCTAATACGAATGAAAACAAACTTCGAGTAAAAAGGATTAACTTCTCATCGTTCCAAGGATCACATCCGACCCAAAGGGGCTGATGCTAAGTTTTTTTAATGTTTAAAAAAATTCGCGCCATCTCACTGACACTTTTGTACCTATACACTACACTCTAGTTTGGTCTATGGTCGCAACAATAGATTTATCTATATGACAATGTGTTACATTATATATAGTTATTATTTTATCATATAATTAAAGTCGTTAGTGTTATTTATACATAAATATAGTTAATTTATAAAATATATCGTTTATTTTTACAATCAATTAGTAATGTATAAAATACTGCCTAACATAACTGTTCGTGTGACGCTGTGTTACATTATATATCATCATATAATCTATATATTAATACGTGAAGCCTAAACTTTGTATCCCTTTTTAACGGAATTGGGCGAACGGATGAACGTGAAATTTGGCATAGTTAAAGTTTATATGGAGGAGAAGTGCAGAAAGCCATTTATTTTATATAAAATTCATTAGAAGTACGTTAAATTAATTACAATATGCATTACTCACACTAATGCTTCAATTTTACACAACATATACACACATGTAAATAAGTCAGTCATAATATTCGTCCGATAGGACAGGCGAAGGAATTAATCCATACTGCCAATTATGAAGTTGTCATTATAGGTAAGTTCTTATGTATTCTTTATAGGCCTAATCGCCAAATCTTCTATATAATATTTCGTACATTTTCAAAAATCATCTTTTATTTCTGAAGTTGTCAATATAGGTAGTTCTTATTTATTCTTTAGTCAGTTTTATGTCAAGTTAATGTAAAGGCATACGCGCCAAATCTTTTCTGTCTAAATTAGTGTAAAGGCAGAAACGCCAAATCTTATATAATATATTCTTTTTATCTTAGTCTATTTGTTAATAGTAGCGTACTACTATCTTCTTTGTCCAGAGTGTTTGTTAATTTCCATTGTCGAGTAGTTAATTCAATGTTCCAACAAGATGATGGCTCTCTTGTTAGAACTTTCAATGGAGTTTTTGTGGCATCTCAGAATTCATGGTCCGTGGTATTATTTTCCATTCACTTCACGTATGCACAATAAACAAACTTTATTACATAAAACACCACCAATTTTACACAATATAGAGTCAAGTAACACAAGATTATGAATAAAATATAAAATCCACTACATGACAGACCAAAATCCCGCCAAAAACTCACAAGTAAATAAAAAAGACATTTTGACATCTGTCAATAAAGGACTTCAAAAAAGGTTGTGAAGGAGGTTGCTATGCTCGATTGTATGTATTATTTTACTCTTACGTTCCAATTACCCTTTTTCATTCTACATTCAACAATGATATTAACCCTAATAAAATTCAAACTTAAAAAAATTAATGAACTATGGTGGAATGTCGACCACTGGGCGCCCACTAGTAAATATTATTAAATAAAGTCACATTTCTTCTGTGTAATTCTAAAGAATTCAAATAACAAATTTCTATTAAAGTACATCAGATTTTGACACAGTTTTACTGTCATTTAGAGAATTTCTTTCGAAAGGTTTCTATGTATAATGCATGTATATTATATTTATATAACGTAGAAAAAGTCGCCGTATTCTAATGAAAACATAAAAAGGTCTTTTCTATCGCTTACATCGATAACGCCCGATAAAACTTGTGAGATACATAGAAACAATATCCTACAGAATTGTGCATCTTAAAATACCTACTAAAAGTTCTTGATATCTCTGTAAGGTAACTCATAGCAATGATATTCATTTTTTACATTTGTTAAGCAGTCACCCATTTGCTAGTTCCAAAAATATATAGCAGTTTTCAGTACTATTTATGGATGCCCCAATACTACTTGCGTATGTATTTTGAGTGTTTAAAGAAAAAAAAAACATTGGACTTTACTTTTGTAGTCAACTACTGTGCTTCTTCTATGAAAGTTGCGATACGTATAGTAAAAAACTGTAGAATAAGTGCCCGTCAATACCAGACTTTTCTTATTTTATAAAAGCTGAGAGATTCTCAGCGTATCTTTCTAACATAAGAAGATTGTGGCAAAGGTATTTAAAATGTCAAGTAACAATTATTACATAATAAAGCGTAATTTACTTTTTTTTTGTGGAGTGATGTTAGAAATCATATTATTCATTATCAGATAATATTTAATATTTTGTTATTTGCAAAAGATTTGTGGCAAAATTACATTGTTTGTGAAGGCCGGCATGACAGCGGCGACCAGCGATGGATAGTGTGTCACTCGGTGGTCGCCATTGTTTTTGGATTGTACTGTGCTTACCATCAGGCACAGTGCAGTCATATGTTCCTCCTGCAGACCTTTCATACCTTTCATTGATGATATAAGATTCGTGAGTGATATGAACATTCGGGGCAGTTCAAGGTCATGCCTGGATCCCATGCCACCCTAACCAAAGCGGTCAGTGTGGGATTTTAGTGAAGTGAATACGAGTCACACTACCCATTCTCTCCCCCAGGATGGTGACGTGTCAAAGAGGATTTCCCCACGTTAATAAAAAAATAGTATGAACACGAACGGTTTGTATTTTTTAATACCTAGCAATGAGTAATTAACAAGCTGGTATTATAATAGGTAGCAAGTATAACTCACCTTAATCAAACATTCACCTTTCACGTAAAGTTCTCCGCTGTTACCAGGCTTTACTTCAACGCCGTCATCGTCGAAAAGCTGGAATTGATAAATTCTTTCTATTTTAAGTGGCTAATTATTACTCGGCTTGATCGTTGCTTATCCCATATTCTGGATGTAACTTCGAAGGTATTCTAATCCAGTTTTTACTGTTACAGCTAAATTATCGCCATAGTAAATAGCATAGGGTTTATAACCGCTGTAATTTTAAGCGATGAGGACTCCATGGTTACTAGTTTCGAATACCGTATCGATAAGCTGGAGCTTTTACTGAAGGAAAATATTGTGATGAAAGAAACAGTGCTTTTTCTAAGGTCACCTGCTTATCTGCCACTCAATATAAAAATGTATCATCTAGCACCTGTAAGTGTATTGCAAACGTATAGCACAACTTTAAAGCTAGTCCACTTCTAGGTTCACGACTTCACGACTAAACGCTTAATCGATCTTAAAATAAAATTTCATATAAAAATAGATTGAGATTTGGATAGGAGCATCCCGAATGTACCTAATAACATACAACTTGATTATGCAATACAGTTACCTTGTAATATAGAATGTTAAGAACTCTCCCGTTGGATGATATTGGTGCCTCTGTGTCTGGTAATACAATGAAGACATGTGTCTCAGTTGCCCCATAACAGTCTCAAAGGTATCCGGCAGTTTTTTCTGTAAATATGTATTTATTGTCATTAATCTACATATATAATATCTACACTAATAATATAAAGAGGAAACGTTGTATTTTTATATTTTTGTATGTTTACAACGAATAAACTCAAAAACTACAAGAGGGATTTCGATAATACGTTCATCATTAGAAAGCTACATTATCCCTGAGTAGCACAGGTTATATTTTTTACCAAAAAAATAGGGATCGCTACTAAAATTTCAATAACGTAATCCAAGGTATGAAAAATATTGCCATAAAATGACTTTCATCGCATGCGGAAACTATGAATGATAGAACAAAAATATGGTCTACAATATTAAAGAACATATTAATATCTATAAAAAACCTCGTAGTACCATATATCCAGCTATTGTGATTATGTCACTATAACTACATTTTTGAAAGAAATCTTAACAAAAACCAGACCATGCCTAAAATACCATGTTATTCATGTCTTATTAATCCTTATCCTAATAAATTAAAAAAATAATAATTTAAGACAGTTTCGGTACCTGTAGATAACTTTTTGAATTATTAAAATCGGCCATTGCATTCAAAAGATATTACAAGTTTAAAATTGTCAATCTGAACAAAATATGCCGCTCGCGTCGCTGCCGGAGTGTGGTGTGTGCGTGCGGGCTATGCGGCGAAGAATGAGTCACGGGAGTTTTTTTTCTCGAACTGACTACGCTATTGACCTTGCAAGGTTTTCACAGCTTCACCGGACTACTAAGGCGAGCGTTTAAGGGACTCGGCCGATTTTAATTAAGTAACACGCTCAAGGGCACACGGTCAGGACATCGGGAAGTTGGGCCTCAGGATGGCCCTCGAGAAGACCGAGGCCCTACTCTTTCATGGGCCTCGGCGGGGGCCACCTCTTGGGGCTCACATTGTGGTGGAGGGAGCCCGGATCAGGGTGGGGTCCCAGATGAAATATCTGGGCCTCACCCTGGACGGGCGCTGGCGGTTCGAGCCCCACTTTGCGGGGCTCGGACCGCGAATTTCTGGGGCGGCTGCGGCACTCGGTCGGTTACTCCCCAACGTGGGGGGGCCGGGCGCCGGGTGCCGTCGACTCTACATGGGAGCCGTGCGGGCGATGGCCGCCTACGGGGCACCAGTCTGGGCTGATGTGGCACTGAGGGCAATCCGGGCGTACCGGACGGTGTCCTCGGCGGCGGCCTTCACGCTCGCCGGCTCCCTGCCCTGGGAGCTGGAGGCAGGAGTTCTCGCCGCCGTGTACGAGTTCACGGCATTAAGAAAAAGGCTAAGAGACAATCTAATTAAAAAAAAGTACAAATCATCAAATGAACTATAGTTTCATTATATATATGGGGCATACAATGCAAAATTGAATGGTTTGAAAAAAAAAAGTATTTCCTCAATTTTGTGATATATTTTAGTGCCCATAAAAATAGCCGTCCTGGTATATTTTGTCATTTTATTTTTGTTGTTTTCGTTCAAAGGATAGTTTTTTGGACATAACTTTCTAGAATTGATCCAAATCTGGTCTTTTATAATTTTTTGTTTTTACATGACCTTTGTAGATTAATTAATGTACCCATCGATTTAAAACAAAATCTTAATTTTTCATCTATTCCTCAATTTGTGGGGGGAGCAGCGCCGCATTCTGGCGGCGGCCGTGGGAACGGACTTATCGCTGCCGAGCGTGGTTTCGGCCATGCTCGGCAGCGAACAGGCTTGGCGAACGATGGCCTCCTTCTGCGAGGAGGTCATCTCGAAGAAGGAGGAGGCGGAGAGGGCCCGCCTCCCCAACATAGGAGGGCCGAGTGCTGTGTGTCACCGACTCTATATGGGAGTCGTGCGAGCGATGGCCGCCTACGGGGCACCAGTGTGGGCCGACGCCCTCGGTGCCGACAATGTGCGTGCTCGCTCGCCGGCTCCCTACCCTGGGAGCTGGAGGCGGGTGTCCTCGCCGCCTTGTATCAGTACACGGCGGCGAGAAAATGTAGTGGAAGAGTCCGGGAAGTTGAAGTCAAGAGGCGGGAGCTCAGGGGAGTGGCGGTCGAGAGGTGGATGCAGGACCTGGCGGACGCACACTATGGGCGTTATACAGTGGACGCCGTCCGCCCGGTACTGCGGGAGTGGATGGGACGAGAGTGGGGCTCCCTGACGTTCGTCGAGCCGCCGCGCAAAACGTCTGTGCCCTCGCAGTGTCACAACTGCCAGGTGTACGGACACTCCGCACGAAACTGCCTCCTGAAGTCCAGGTGCGTTAAGTGCCTCGGCGACCACTCTACCAAGGAGTGTTCTCGCTCGAAAGACTCCCCCGATCCCCCGAGCTGTGTTCTGTGCCGCGGCGTGGGTCATACCGCGAATTATCGCGGATGTCCCCGCGCTCCGCGCACAAAGCGCCCTCGCTACCCCAGGCAGACGTCGCTGTCTACGACGGCCGCCGCCCCCGACCTCCGCCTCTCATGTCTCGAGAGGCCTTTCCGAGCCTGCCGAGCACATCTCGTGCACCGGCAGCGTCCGTACCCGCGACTACCGGGCCCCTCAGGCCCCGTGGGCTCCTAAGCCCGCGTCCCAGCCCATTCCCAGACCGCCGGCGGCTAATCCTTCACAGGATCACCCTGCCTATTCCTTCTGCCTATCGAGTATTGACTACGCAGCTCAATTACTCATCTTCCACGAGATCTCGGCGTACGAAGAAACCGCCCGAAATCCTGTTCTAGGTTCCGTTACGGCAATTCATAGATCCATCGCGGCTACACTACAACGGCTCGCTCGGACAGCCGTTCAAAATAAATAACTCATATAAGATAGAGTAAATCGCGTATTTACGTCTATCTTCCCCTAAAACGACCGTTCAATAATAATAATTTTGTTATGTATATTTTTAGATTTCGGCGCCGTCGCCGCTAAATAAATTTAAATTCGATCTTATTAAATGCGTGTTGCGCGCACGCTTTTTGTAACCGACCCTCACGCGGCCGCGAGGGAAGGGATCCTTTTTAGCTCCCGCATACATCGCGGTTCTCAGTAATATCTCGAGCCTAGGTCGCCTCCGCGCGGAGCCCTTGAGATATTATTATCGCGATACAGTGACTTACCTACATCAGTTGAACAGACATATGAGGTCATCTCTCTCACACACGTGCACATATATACACATGGTGGGAGGATTTTGTTTTTTTTTTCACGGGTTTACTCTATCTTATATGAATTATTATTTTTTTAATGGCAGCACGCGCAAGCCTTTGTGGCATAGCCGCGATGGCGGGAAGGATTCAGGATTTTTGGATGTTGCGTCGAACGACGAGATCTCGGAGATCTTGTGGAAAATCAGTAATTGACCCATATAGTCAATACTGGACATTGAAAAGGACAGCACGGGGTCAGCCTGTGAAGGCTTAGCCGCCTGGGGACTCGGACGGGGTTGGGGCGCAGGCTTAGGCGCCCACGGAGCCTGAGGGGCCCATGCAGGGCGGGGTGCGCGCTATTCGCGGGTGGGGGACTCTGCCGCTGCACGAGATGTGCTCGGCAGACTCGGGAAGGCCTCTCGGGACAATGAGAGGCGGAGGTTGAGGGCGGCCGGAGGCGGTGGGCTTCCTAGACAACGAGATCTGCCTAGGGTAGCGGGGACACTTTGAGCGCGGGGCGCGTGGACATCTGCGATAGTTCGCGATATGACCCACGCCGCGGCACAAATCGCAACTCGGAGGGTCTGAGGAGGTCATCGAACGAAACCACTCCTTGGTGGAGTGGCCGCCGAGGCACTTAACGCACCTGGGTCGCAGGCGACAGTTTCGTGCGGAGTGCCCGTACACCTGGCAATTGTGACACTGCAAGGGTACGGACGTTTTGCGCGGCGACTCGACGATAACACAGGAGAGGCCGAGGAGGGTCGTGATATTGAATATCGCTTTCCCTTGATGGTTGCGATGAAGAATGACTAATACCATGTCCTATGGGGCCTTGGTACGCGGGGAGCACATTCGATGTACCTCGCGAACAGGGAGCTTCTGTTCTTTGAGGTCGTCGGAGATGTGGGTCACGGGAGATGGGCGCGCACATCTATAGCGTAGGTAACCACGCGGCTTATTCGCGCAATTGAATTTTAGCTCATAGTAATAGGTCGGCATTCAGTTACAATCCACAAATTGATTATGTTCATCAGAACAACATCCAAATTGGGGCAATCAATAAGATTTGTACCAAATGTTATGCTAAAAAATGGAGTGATGAAGCAAATGGTATGTGCTACGCATCTGGAAAAGTACTTCTTCCTAATATTGAAGAACCACCAGAACCAATCAAAAGCCTTTTTGGCAAATAATCACAAATAACCAGCTCATTTTTTGAAAAATGTCGTGTTTATTATGGCATATTTCACCAGTGTTTAGCTTAACTCTCAGTTAATTTGGCAGATACAGTAAAAAGTAGTTACCGATAAGCTATTACGCACCAAAACAGTTGAATTCACCGGGTAGTTTTTTTATTTTATCATTTTTCACATTCACAATCTACCCTCGAACAGAAGACATTTCTTTCTGTAAGATTTTCGATTCTGGGTTGGTTCGTGGGTACAAGATTTTCAAGACTATGATCAGTTTTAGCCAATTCACATATGTTTATCCAAATGTTTAAAACAATTGTTCACCCGTGCTAAGCCGGGACGGTCCGCTAGTATATATTAAAACTGTAACAAGGCCAAGTCTGCACGTTAAATATTTTTTGAAAATTATAATCGAGGTGGACTATGATGGCCAAGATAACGGACAAAAGTCAAACATTTGTAGTTAATGAAATTCTAGACGGATTTTGGTAAATTTTCTTTGTGCTACATATAGCGGACAGATTAGCTAAAAAATTAAGTTAGATTTCATCTCCCTATGCTTCTTAAAAAAAACAAATAACAAAAAAAAATCACCGTTGGATTCCAAACCGATGACTTGAGTATAATGTACATGTACAGTATGTTATAATTGACCTACAGCAACATAACGTTTCTATGTGTAATTATCAATCAGTTAAATTAGAAATGTGAAACCTAATAAGAAGACTAAATTCTATTGATGTATGTATTTCTCTCTTAGTCATGCAGCGTTCTTTTTTCATTGATTTTCAAACCATAACGATTGTAAAGAAAGTTCACTTCGATAATACCATGTCAACAAAGTTGAAAAATATGTGTAAATATTTTATTAGTTTATTGTATAAAATGTTTGCTTATGTATTTTATGTAATTATAAGCTATCATTATCATTACATAGTATAAAACAAAGTCCCCTACCGCGTCTGTCTGTCTGTCTGTTCGCGATGAACTTAAAACCTACTGAACGGATTACCATGCGGTTTTCACCAGTGGATAAAGTGATTCATGAGGAAGGTTTTAGTATATAATTTGTCAAGGATTTTTTTTTTATATTCAGGGCGGTACAGCGTCTGTCGGGCCCTCTAGTTTACTTATAAACTTGTAGTTTTGAGTCAAACATTCCTGACATACAACTTCTCATCTTCATATTTCATGTTCTTTACATATACTAACAGAATAATCTGTATAGTAATCAGCACGACGGCTGCTAAAAATTAAGTTGTGTTTCATTTCAAAAATGTAACTAAAGTTGCTAAACATATATGATAAGATTTTTTCCTCAAACATAAACCTAGATAATAGTTAGAAGATGAATCTCAATGAGACTTCTGTCAGTATGTGTGTTGTTTCGATATTTGATCAAATTAGTCCTTAGCGGCGGCCTTCCCGCTCGCCGGCTCCCTGCCCTGGGAGCTAGAGGCAGGACCTGGCGGACGCGCGTTTCGGGACGTATACCGTAGACACCGTCCACCCGGTCCTGCGAGTATGGATTGAGAGGAAGTGGGGCTCCCTGATGTTCCGACTGATGCAGGTACTCACCGGAGACGGTTGCTTCGGGTGTCTGAGTATGCTGCGTGGGAGGGACAGCGCCGCATTCTGGCAGCGGCGGTAGGGGGAATTTATCACTGCCGAGTGTGGTTTCGACCATGCTCGGCAGCGAACAAGCGTGGAGAGCAATGGCCTCCTTCTGTGAGAATGTCATCTTGCAGAAGGAGGCGACGGAGAGGGCCCGCGAGGTAGACCCTCTAAGTGGCCCTCTTCACCAACGGAGGACCGGTGGGAGGAGGCGGCGCTTTGCCCAACTCCTCTCGCCACGGTAGCCGGACCTGAGGGGATGGGCCCGGGGACCCATCTCCTCATTGCACAGGTCCGGCGGACGAGAGGAGGCAGCTGATGTACTGGTGTAGCTGGTACCCAGTCTGCCTCTCTATTGGTAGGAGCCCGGCGGCTACCTTCCGCCAGGCGGACCGTTGGGGAGGCTTTACAAGGTAGATTAGCTAAGTTTGATCCCTTGCCGCCCCAACAATTACGGTCTGACCGTACACCGTGGGGTTTTAGTCCGTGCGACACGGACATAACCCACCCTCTCCCCCGGGAGGGTGACGTATCCATAAGGGAATCAAGATTTGTGAATTTACGATTAAGTACTTGGGGTTAACAAATAAGTTGAGGTGTTTGCAATTACCATACCATATTATATCTATACTAATATTACAAAGAGAGGTAAATCTTATAAGTGCACCAGCTTCAGTACTTATATAATTTGACTACGCCTCACTTACAGTTAATTTTGTTATACATTCCCTGGTGATGGTGCAGTAAGAATGTAGCACCGTAGTGGGTTCATACTCAGTAAGAAACGCTATGCTCTTATATACTCCTGGTTGATTTCTGTATCCATTTTCTCTGGGACTTCCAAAAAGGTTAAATTAATTTGTATCTCTTTATATTTCAACACAATCATTTAGTAAGAAAGCACTTTGTTTTTATATAATGTTTACCGCTAAAAAACTAACTAAAAAAATGAAAATGCTTTTTTCTCTCAGTTCCCGTGCATAAAGTAGATATAACGTATAATATTAAATAGTACATTGAATCAAGTGGCAATCGAGCCGAAGAGCCTTTACTAAATTCATTTACATAACCTACAGAGCACTTAGTCAAATTGGAAAGCGATAATACTCCTTGAATTTATAGCGTCGTCTCTCCGGTTACTTCGTTACAGTAATTTACAACTGATGCGATTAATTTATAGACTTGCTCCGTCGTATTCAGCTGTAGGTCACCCACGAGTATTGTGAAATAATTTTACATTGCTTGTAGAAATTACAGCTTTAATTTCATTGTCATATGTTTTGTAGGCGCCATAAAGTACAAGTGTTGGTTATTTAGATGAAACTAGCTGTGTCCGCGACACCTTCCGCGTCGAATTTAATGTAAAAACAGTGATTAATTTAACCACCTGAATGTTTGTGTAATGTAACTTATAATCTGATTCTCGGGATAGGCCGTGTTTAAGATACTTGCCTATTTTTATATGAATGACATACACTTAAACTAAACTAAATCATACACGTAAACTTAAATAAATCTATCTAAATACATATGTATATAGTATATGTTTTGTTGTATACATATGTATGCGCTTTACATAAATACATATTATTGATCCATACATACATCTTTATTACACATTTGTAAGATGAATTTAAACTTTCTAGTCAGTTCTGAGATAATAATCAGCAATCATAAATTCTACTAAAGTAAGTCGATATGATTTTACACTTTTTTCTAACATTTTACTTTTGAACTCAAAGCTAAGATTTTTTTTAATGTAGAACTATTATTTTTTTTATACCTGCATCCAGTGCACAGTGTGGAAGAAACTATCGTTGAATGAAACCATAGCAAAAATATATTAACTATGTATTACATAACAATTATGTTTACTTAAAAAACAATAGAAATATTATACTCAATGGATAATCAAGGCAATTATAAACAGTCCTTATCATATTGAAGATGATTTCGATTCGTCCGAATAGTCACTTTGGGCTAACGCTAACACGCAGCGGCAGCCTTCAAGAGGAAAAAAAAACAGAATTCTTCATTAGTGCTCCTCTTCTATTGGTCTTAGCATGATGATATATAGCCATCCTCGATAAATGAGCTATATATGTAACACTGAAATAATTTTTCAAGTCGGACCAGTAGTTCCTGAGATTACCCCCTACAACGTCACAAACTCACAAGCTTTACCTCTTTATAATATTAGTATAAACTTATAAAAGTTAAATATGTTTTACTAAAAATGATAGTGGAATGGTAAATTGGAGTATCAATCCGAAATCGATTTTTGTATAGCGTACGTTTATTCATTTTGATTTAAAAGTAATAACAAATGCGTGAAGGTGACTGAACTCTTTAAAATACGTTCTTATAGTACGATATTATAATGTGAGATATATAAACCAAATTTCTCTCGGTGCTCAATACATCACGAACCGGTGTATTTATTATTAAAACCTATAGTTCCCAAAAAAATGGAATTACGATCAGCAGTGTGATTTTTTTTAATATCATATGCGCCAAACGAACCGGCGGGTCACCTTTTTTTTAATTATCGTGGAGAAATCCTTTATGTATACGCCACCCTCCGGCCACTGACTGCACCAACAGATCCTGTGCAGCGGCGCAGTGGTTCAAGTTCGTCTGGAGAAAGTTGCAATGGGCGTGATTCATCATTGATCCATTGCAACTTCCTCCTGCCTGGCGGCTACAGCCTTTGGCCCTGTTCCCGCTACCGGGGAGGCCTTGCCCTTAGTCTTGGGGCCTGCAGTTGCGGCTCCCCATGACCCCCCGGCCCATCCCCTCAGGTCCGACTACGGTGGCGGGAGGTGTCGGGCAAAGCGCCGCCTCCTCCCGCCGGTCCTCCGTTGGCGGAAAGGGTCACTTAGAGGGTCTACCTCGCGGGCCCTCTCCGCCGTCTCCTTCTGCGAGATGACCTCCTCCTAATTCGGCTGCCCACTCCTCAACGGCTATGCCCCTCAGGTCCGTGGCTGCCGCTCCCCAGGTCCTCGATTTAGCGTTGAGGTCGCCCATGAGGACCACAGGGAGCGGCGTCAGCCGCCTAACCGCTCCCTGCAGAGAGCCGAGGAACACTTCGAACTCCTGCAGGGGCCGGTTAGGGGAAAGTACGCCCCCACAATGGCGTACTCTCTTCAGACGGCTGTCACGAACCCGGCACCCTTCTCCCTTACCACCAGGGACGAACCCGAGCCGGCCACGATCGCTAAGGAGCCGTTCCGATACTCAGCCCACTGCGGCTGGGAGGGAACGTAATAAGGTTCCGCGGCGACCGCGAGCCCGATTCCCCACTGCGCCACTGAATGCATCAACAGATCCTGTACAGCGGCACAGTGGTTCAAGTTACTCTGGAGAAAGTTGCAATGGGCGTGATTCATCATTGATCCATTGCAACTTCCTCCTACCTGGCGGCTGCAGTCTTCGGCCCTGTTCCCGCTACCGGGGAGGCCCTGCCCTTAGTCCTGGTAGGTGCGGCTCCCCATGACATGCCCGGCAGTTTTATGGCCCGCAGCGCCGCACCGGTAGCACGCCCCGGTAGCCCCTGTTGGACGAGGAGGGGCACATGGGGCGGGTGTGCCCCAAGCTCATGCACTTATAGCAGCGCATAGGCTTCTCGTCCAGCAGCTGCACGCGCACGGCGCTCCACCGGACCAGGAACTTGCCGGCCATCATAAGCTCCTTGGCCGCCACCGCGGGGAGCGGCATGTGCACGGCGCCTAAACCCCCTCAATTTCTTTGGATCTCCCCAGCCTTGATGTCGCTCTCCTTGCAGTTGGCCTTCGCTGCCACGACCATTATGACCTCCACCAAGGACACCGAATCGTCGAGACCGACGATCCAGATGTCCGCCTTCTTGGTCGGTATAACGACCGCGGCAATGTCGGCTAACGCCACGTCAAGCTTCTGGGCCAGCTGAGCGGCTTTTTCTTTATTTTGGCCCGGCAGCTCGATTTTTCTGGCTCCCGTAGCCGTATGCCTCACCCGCACATCCTCTATTCCCATATCGTGCAGGGCCTCGGATTCGCGCGCCTTCATGAGAATCTCCCTGTAACCAATCTCCTTGCTAGCTGAGGCATTCTGCAGGGTCAGTATGACCGCAGCCGATTGGGGAGCGGGCGGCAGCTTCTGCCCCGTTGGTTTTTGCGGGGTCTTGGGCGCCGGCGAGACTGTGGTCTTAGGCGCCACTGTCTGGGCCTTCGCAGCCTTCTTCTTTCGGCCCACTACAGTGGCCCAGCCGCAGCCGGAACCCGCCACCGCAGGAGCTGGTAGCTCGGCCCAAGACAGCCCCAGTGGGGAAGAGCTCTCCGGAGCCGTTAGATGCGCTCCCTGAAACCTCCCTACAGCCTTTGCTGGCACTGCGTTGCCTGCACCGCCCTCCTTCCTCTTTCTGGCCGCAGCCAAAGAAGGGCGAACGGACACCTCTGGGGGAAGTCGATTCTCCAGGCTCTCCAGGCATCTGGAGAGATCGCTCGAGTCGCGAGACGTCCCCGGCGAGAACCTCTTCTCACTGGTTAGTGGGAGGCTCCATCGGAGCAGGTGCAGGGGGTGGAGGCATCCGGCTCTTGGCGTTTGCCTCCTGCCTCCAAGCCAAGACATCCGCCTTTGAGACCTCGATCTGGCGGCGGAGGTTCTTAGTCTCTCTTTGGAGCTTCCTTGTTTCCTCCGTTTCTGTGCAGTCGGCAAGAGACTCAACCACCTCCTGAATGGTCATTACGGCTGCCTTCAATGCCTTAATACGGGGACCCTTTAAGTTCTTGGACGTCTCCATGATAGATGCTAACTTGGCACCAGCCAGAACCTTTAATCTTTGGGCGTCCAGCACGTCCACATCAATTGGAGATTCCACCTCCATCTCCACCTCCGAGCTGGCCGCAGACCCGGCATTGGAATTGGCTACAGAGCCAACAGCGGAGTTAGCAACCAACTCGGTTGCAGAAGTTGCCCTACTCACCCCGCCAGCCAGAGCCCGGCCAGATGACCCGTCGGCCTCGCCCACAATCGTGCAGCCACTGCCGTGCATCCGGTTAGTCTCCCTGCGAGCGGTGCTGACCTTGGGTGCATTCCACTGCTCCACTTCCGTATCGGAGTCAAATACCTTAGCTGAAACGCTGGAGCGTTTCAGCTTTACCTTCTTTGCGCTCACATTTTGCTCCTGCCTTGCCACCTCCGCCTCCAATGATTTGGTCGCCGAACGGGTGGTAACCCCCGCCTTACTTACAGATTTTAAAATATTAGAAAAGTTTAGTTCCATTTTGGTTCCCACGAGTATGGGGGAAAAGACGGTCCACCCAGGCAGTGCCCCCTGTACCTGGGTAATCCTAGTGTAACCCGTCAAAAGAGTCGGCCGGTTCTCTGACGGGGGTCGCACTGGAGACTGATCTCCCATCAGCCATGCATGTTAAGCAGACGGGTCACCTGATATTAAGTAATCACCACCGCCCATAAACACTTGCAACATCAGGAGAGTCACAGGTGCATTGCCAGCCTGTGTTTGGAGGGAGGAGGAAGAGGCCGGGGAGAGGAAAAAGGGAAGTGGGCCTCCATTGCTCTCACTGACCGAACGAAACGCAACAATGCAAGCACTGTTACTTTATGTCTGTTTTCTATGCGAGGGTAGTAGTACTATCCCGGGCGAGCCGTTACCCTTTCATGCTGAAAAACCAGTAATAGCTTTAGCTTCAATTCAAGCTAAATGAATACACAAACAAATAAGCAAATTGACAACGCTAATTATATTTACCAGATATTAATCTTTTACTTAAAATTCTCCTATTTTAACAAAACTTTACTTCAGTACCGTTGTAGTCATGAAGCTGAAATAAATTATGTTTTTGCAATTCAACTAGCTGATTAAATATGATAATGATTATGCTAAGTAAACGACGCCGTAACCAGGTCAGTTTTTAAACCTAGTTTTTGAGAGATTAATAAGGCACTAACAAAAGTTGTGGCCTTTGTTTTTACAATAGATATGTTACAATAAATGCAATTTGCTCTGTTATTAACAAGGGGTAATAACTTATTTTATTGCTGAGTTTATACCTATATTTAATAATACTTGAGGAGTACTTATTAGGCCTTTATTCATTGCAGTAATTTTAAGCTACAGCTATTTTCTAGTTTCTAACTACACAGTTCTAGATCAATACAAAACTGCTATTATGTTAATTTTTCAGTTTCCAAAGGAACTATTTAATTATTAATATTACTTTTTATTATCTTTGAATTAGAGCTAAATATTGCAAATACGCAATATTGCTCAGCTAGTTTTTCAGAAGGATATACGTCAACTTTTATACTCAAGATTCTTCAAGGAATAGGACTCTCATCTCTCCTCATGAAATATTCATTACATACTCCATCTATTACTTTTCAAGTTCATTATCACTGGAGCTTGGTGAAGGTATGTCCTATTAAGTAATAGTTTTCCTGTCTTACAGTGTTTATTAGAATAATCTATGTAGTCTAGTTACAAGATATTAAAATTACATCAATCAAAATGTAATTAAAGCAATCCTGAATTCCTCAAAAGTCGGATTAAAGAAAGATTATATAATATTAAAATCTATTATTTGATTACAAAGATATAAATAATTAAATTCTAAATTATTATTACAGTTGTTGCTATATATAAATTATGCTATAATTGAATGAATATACTAGTATGTTCCATTGAAGTAAGCACCAATATCTAAGAAAGCGTAATAAGCCTATAAAGTAAGTTGCTTTACTGATGCTGTACGCTCCTATTACAAATAATAAGTATAGAGATAGACCGTCCAATATGTGCACGATTCTCACACAACTTTATGTCCTTATATAACAGAGATGTCGCAAATATATATCTGATGGCTTTTGCTTACACTTCTTATTAACATTTCTGTTCAACCACACAATATTCATATTTTTTATGTATTTTGACTACCGTGCAAAAGAATACAAATATATTCTGATTTTTAGTTAATTCAACTTTATTATTCAAGTTAAACGAAATTTGGATAAATCCGATTTCAGAAATCATAACATATATTTTGGACAACAAGGGAATAACTTTTGTTTTTGTAATGCGTCTTATTATTTGCCGGACTGTAAATTTAAATTTAAGCACCACGTCAGACGAGTTTTAGTTTCAAAAGCATATTATAGAGTGGATCAGTACGTGAACGATAGTGATGTCTGGAATTGATTCCTCTCTGTGCATCCACTAAAAGCTATTGTATGATGTATTGGAAATATATTTAAAAAAAATGAACCCGATCGAGTTTCTTGCCGGTTCTTCTCGATGACTGGGTTGTTTTCCGAACCGGTGGTAGTCTTTGAGGTTCATAAGTGCCTTATTAGAGCCTAAACTGAGTAAAGTATTTTTGATTTGATTTGATTACATAAATAATTTATGCCGGCCACAATAATCGTTTCTGAAATAATAGTATAGCACGTTTTGGCACGCGGCGTTTCGGTATTGTTCGGTGTATATATAAAATAACCATCAGCAAAGAGGCACACGGGCCGCCATGAATGTGAAAATAGACAATAGTTTATCTATTTTCCAATGGTCACCATTGTTCTTTGATTGTACTGTAATGAGCATCAGGTAGGATAACGTCACTCTGAAATACTATAATGAAAGTAGTAATAGTTATATTTTCCGATAAGTATTCTCAGGCTTATGGTAGGTAGCCACTGTGCGGCCGTGGTAGTGAGGGGCTATTTCGACAGGCATATTTATAACATTTGTAGCTTTTTGCAATGTTTATATTTTCTTATTTACTGGTTATAATATAAGTCCTGTAATACTTTTGTCAAAACACCAACTACACGACCGTACACTACTTTGATTCCCCATTGAAAATCAGCGCTGCAGTAGCACCCAGTTATATTGCAGCACGAAACTCAATGGGGTTGTCATTCAACAATGATAAGGTATGAGTATGTTTCTTTTATTTATCTTGATGTTTCTGATTGTTTTCCAACAATAAAGACTTTTTCTCTGTTTCTATAACATCAGCCTATAAAAGACACACTAATGCGGTATAGGCAGAGGCCTATACCTCGTAGGAAGGTATGGAAATAACCACCACGGCAGCCCACGATATATTGGCGAGTACAAACTCCGAGAAAGTTCTATATTTTCTTACATATTGTGGTACATTTCATACAAGAACATTTCTCAGGTTTAGGTTTCCTCACGATGTTTTCCTTCACCGTTACCGTAGAGCTATCAATTTAAATTAGTAAATGTAGGTACGCAAATTACGAAATATTTATTTATACATGCCGGGGTTCGAACCTACGGACATCTAATTGACATTCCATCGGTCAAATACCTCGACCACTAACCACTATTTAGCGGTAAAGTTAGCTAAAACTTATGTTTTCCAAGAGGTTATAGTTTGAGTGCTTGAGATATTCTTCGATAGTTTTACACTGCAAATACACCATGATTTCCTTATTTATAAATTAAACTACTTAACATAAATGTCGCTAGCATCACACCTAAATTTGTATTTAGGTACAATTTGTATCTAAATACAGATGTGTTAACACGGTTGTAATCTTTCTAAAATTGAATAATGCACTTCCTCTTGTGTACAAACAGATATTTACCTGTAACAAACGAGGACAACGTTTATAATAGAATTATTACTTCAAAACATAGCTCAAAAACTGCCAGAAGTGTTTATGCAAGTCATGAAATAAGCTCCATACTACGGGTGTTTGTGTTTCGGGGCTGTCGGCTTTAGTATTCTAGCCAACGCAGGACCCGTCAAAGAGTCCATAAATTATACTACGTTAATAAAATGAAGGCGCTGTTTAAATTTCAGTTTACGATGTTCTTTATCACATAACTGTTTATATTTTTAACATATTGTAATAGCGAGGAAATATATATTAGCTCTATGAAATATTCTCTTAAGTAAAGCAAAGTGAATATTAGAATTGCATCATAAAACCAATTATTTAATTTTTTTTATTTGAAAAACAATACTTAAAACGATTAGTTATTAATAAAACAAACGATATCAGAAACAAGGTGCGGACCGAGTCTGCTTGCTAAAACATAAAAAAGGCACTTCACGTTTTGTATCGTAGGAATACTGTGGTGACGTACCTGCTTTCTCGAGGTGTCTAGCCGCAATATTCTGGATACTGGGTTTCCAAGGCGCTGGTTTTTGTTTGTTCCGTGTACAGTACAGCACGATTGCACGAAAGGGTTTGTCGCGAATATTGGACTTTTGGGGCTCGCAAAACCGCCAGGAGAAAATCGTAACTTTCGCGTAAGACCGAACAGACACAGAGAACTGTTGTATCTGATTTCGAATACTGGACGTTGTGGCGCGGGTGTTCGTGCGCGTGCACCAATGGGCGTGCAGCAAGGTCCGCCAACCACATTCCTTTTACGAACTATGCACAGATTATGCTCCGGTGTTTATCACAGTACAATATATACCGGAGGCAAATGGAAAATTTAAACAATGATAAAATATATAAGAAAAAAGAACTGTTACGGTACGTAACATACCGCTCACCTTAAAAGAATGAAATTCTTTTAACAAAGAAATCTACAACTATATGAAAGGAAATGAAAATGGTATTAAAATTAAACTACAAAATAAATGTTACGTTATGATACTAAGATACAATTATTCAAATGGAAGAGGACATATCTTGACGACAGCTCTTTTGAAAAAGTTAGTGCCTGCTTGTAGGGTCACTACACGAGTTACGTTATCAGAGCCTGGATGTAGTGCATGCACACGAGCCAATTTCCATTGGAGAGGCGGTAGATTATCGTCACATATTACAACAATTGTACCTTCACGAATGGGAGTACCACGATCATCGTACCACTTGGTACGTTGCTGGATCTCGTGTAAATATTCCCTAGTCCATCGTTTCCAAAAATGTTGGAGACATTGTTGTACCCAATGCCATCTTTTAAGTCTAGTAGGATTAGAATCACTTAATGATACTTGCGGGATCGCTGTTAAAGGCCCTCCTATTAGAAAGTGTGACGGAGTTAATGGTAATGGATCTCTGACGTCTGCACTCAATACACAGAGGGGACGTGAATTCAACACAGCTTCGATTTGGCATAAGAGCGTATGCATCTCGTCATAGGTCGTTACTTGTGTACCTAATACGCGATATAAACAGTGTTTAAAGCTTTTAACCGCGGCTTCAAATAACCCACCGAAATGTGACGCATATGGTGGTTGAAAATGCCAGGTTATACCTTGTTGCAACGTCTGATACTGTAATGCATCTTGTACTGAGTCAGTTTTGAGGAATTGATATACTTCTTTTAATTGGTTATTATATCCTACAAAGTTTTTACCACAGTCAGAAAAGATATCCGTGCATAAACCTCGCCGTGATGTAAATCTACGTAAGGCTACCAAAACTGCTTCACTCGATAATTCGGACAAGAGTTCAAGATGAACTGCGTTTATACTCATGCATACAAAAACTGCGATACGTTGTATATATTCACGAAAAATGAAATGTTTAATTAATCGACGTAACGATGAATTATATTCCGATACAGTAATATAATTTGGAAACGATATATGTTGCTTGCAAACTCTGAATTTCACCTTTTGATAAAAGCGCCAGACGTACGAAGTAACGCGAACTAATTTGTTTACGTTTGAATACCTGAAAATTATACCTATGTCATCGATCGGGCTAGATACGGTACACGATAGTATATTTCGTTTTTCTTTGGAAGTAGAAGGAATTTCTTTACGTGGTATCGCCTTGATAAAACCGTAAAACCACATATCGTTGTCCGACAGTGTAGAAGGCAGTATACCTCTGACCCGGGAATCCGCCGGGTTGTCATTTACCATTGGAGCGAAAGGCATAAACCCGGGCCGCTCACCTTGATCGATTGGCATTTGAATAGCAGATAATATCTCTTGTGTGTTGATATGTATGTGTGTAGTTGATAAGTATGTTGAGTGTGATATGTAGTAGTGACTACCCGAAGTAGGAGAGAGAAAGATATGTAAGTACTCCTGTAAGCAAACGTGATACTTGAGCTTGAGCTTCGGGTTCCGACGTTGTAGCCGTTGTTCCAACTTATAAAATCGTGTGAGGGCGACGTCCCTTGATTCACCTAATGGTTTTGCATCAGGTTTAAAGGGGAGAGCCACCTCGTAACGTCCGGTTTCATCGCGAGTGTATGAGCTTTCGAACGTTTTTTCACATAACTGTTCCTCGAGTGTTAATTTTTTAACCTCAGGAACTGACTCCAGTTCCCAGAATCGTTTTAAGTCACCGTCATCGTAAAATGAGCTAAAACAAGCTTGAATTGGGGATGGAGTCGTAGACTCAAGCGAAAGTTGACCTAACAACAAGTATCCGAATATACTGTTTATAGCGATTGGAGAGCCAGGCGTACCCGTTATCACGTTACCTAATAATATGTGGGATAGGATATCCGCACCTATAAGTAATTCAACCGGCTGTGGAACATAATATAACGGATCTGCTAAATTTAAATTTTTTATATGTGGCCACCCTATCTTAGGTAATGGCACACTGGGCATTCTAGGAATTAATTTTGTTAAGATTAACGCATCTAACGGTATTGCAGGATGATCTGTGTTCTTAGGTTTGATACAAATTGATACCACACCTCTAGGGTGGACTGGTTCGTCATCACCTATTCCGTATACGGGTATGTTCAATTGACGTCGTTTTAAACCTAATCGTTGAACGCAGGACTCCGTAATAAATGAAGCTTGACTCCCGGTGTCAACCAAACACCGTATAGTACCTAGATTCTGCTTACCTATATGCAGATCTACGAGTGCGGTTGATAATAAAACCGTATTTCGTACGTTTAACGAAGAGTCGAATGACGTCATTGCAACCTGAGAATTATTCGTCGCGGTAGCAGTTAACATGCTCTCCTGCACAGAAGTCGAAACAATCCCGCTTTGATCTAAATGAATTAAGGTATGGTGCCGCTTAGAACAAACTCGACAAGTAAAATTTGACCTACATTGTTGTACAGTGTGACCCGTGTTTAAACAATTAAAACACATCTCTTTTTCTTTTACAAAGGAGTGTCTTTCGTTTGCCGATACATTTAGAAATTCAACACATTTTGTAATTACATGTGGAGCGTTACAATACAAACAATTTTTAACCGTAACTTTATCAAAATAAGGTCGAGATTTGTTCAAATCCTTTTCGTGTATTAAGTTTGCCGTGAACGCACGACGCGGGCATGACCTTGGTTTCGAGCGCGGTCGCGGGAAGAAATCACCCCTGGCTATGCCGTCGCTACTAGCATGCGCTTGCGTTCGATATTTGCCTACATTATTGTTATCATTACTCATAATTTCGCACGCGGACTGTTCTCGTTCGAGAAAGGTAATTAACGTGTTAACATTCGGAATGTCGGATGGCGTATGCAGTGATAGTTCATATCGTTTACGTATCGTGTTAGGTATTTTACGTAATAGGATATTTAATAACAAGAAACTCCATTGTTCTGTAGGGAATTGCAACATTTCTAAAGCTTTAATATTTTCGTGGTAAATATTTAATAAATTACGAATGCTTTCACCCGACTCAGTACAGTTATTTAAATCCAAAATACGGTCTAAATGTTTTGATGCAATCGCTCGGGTATTTTGATAACGCGTTTTTAACGTCTCATACGCGATGATGTAATTTTCGTCGGTTATAGGTATAGATTTTATTAGATTGTACGGTTCACCCTTCAATGTTAACAGTAGGTATCTAAATTTCTCACAAATTGAATATGCTGTATTTTGATGAACTAGGGAATTATATAAATCAAAATAAGGTGGCCAATCCGTGGATTCGCCCCCGAAGGTAGGTAACGGTAAGGTCGGTAATTTATATAAATTATGACCGTTATCATTGCTATGGGTAGGTACATTATTCTGGAAAGATCGGCTCATTCGCCTGCACTCATCATCTAACTCTTTTAATTCGGTTGCATGGCTCACTATTGAATAATAGATGTCGTTAAAGTTTTTACGGTATCCTAACTGTTCATCTCTATCGAATTTTTTTAATTTCATAAGTGACCGTTCTATTTTATTTTGTACCTTCAAAAACTTTCTTTGTACTGATACAATGTCTTTTGATCTTATTTTAAATTGTTGTTCATCTGTATCATATAGATTTAAAATATGACGAATGTCATCAATGATGACTTTGCGTTCGAATAGGTCTTGTTCTGCCATTATTTCGGGACGCGTAACGTCGCTACGAAAATGATTATACAAACAAAATTTGGCAGAACAAGACCTATTCGAACGCAAAGTCATCATTGATGACATTCGTCATATTTTAAATCTATATGATACAGATGAACAACAATTTAAAATAAGATCAAAAGACATTGTATCAGTACAAAGAAAGTTTTTGAAGGTACAAAATAAAATAGAACGGTCACTTATGAAATTAAAAAAATTCGATAGAGCCGCAATATTCTGGATACTGGGTTTCCAAGGCGCTGGTTTTTGTTTGTTCCGTGTACAGTACAGCACGATTGCACGAAAGGGTTTGTCGCGAATATTGGACTTTTGGGGCTCGCAAAACCGCCAGGAGAAAATCGTAACTTTCGCGTAAGACCGAACAGACACAGAGAACTGTTGTATCTGATTTCGAATACTGGACGTTGTGGCGCGGGTGTTCGTGCGCGTGCACCAATGGGCGTGCAGCAAGGTCCGCCAACCACATTCCTTTTACGAACTATGCACAGATTATGCTCCGGTGTTTATCACAGTACAATATATACCGGAGGCAAATGGAAAATTTATTTAAAAAAAAAAAAAAAAAAAAAAAAGAACTGTTACGGTACGTAACACGTTTCGTCTGTTAAATTTTTATCATTACTGCTTTACACCTGTCGAAAACAATAGCTATAGCTAAGTTCTCTATCTACCAAACAAGTTTCGTAAAAATTAGTTGAACAGTTTTAGATATTAGCCAGGAATAACAGCAAACATTAGCTAAAAGATTTCATGACTATAAATAAATTTCTCGTGCATCATATGAGAATCACTGAATTTTTGATAGTGTAGCTGACTGAGAATTTCACAATATTACAGGAACGTAAACTTTTCTCGAACGATGCACGAACCAGACAAACTTCCAACAAGTCGTATCGTGATATAGGAGAGACAGTTAGAGCGTAGTGTTCCCGCAGGACGGCGCTCTCATCGCTCTGTGTCGTAATCCGATATGATACTAGTTAGTGGCACTACTCGTTGCCGATACCACTTTACGAACAATATCTTTCGTATATACTTTCTACCTTTTTCTATTAGTAGATAACTTTTCAGACAGCTAAGTTAAATTTTGTAAACGACTGTTTTAACTTTAACACTGAATATAATCACAAATTATCCATCCTTTATTTTTAAGCTATAAATAATGTTTTTTAGGTAATAGTGACAGATGATATTAGACAATAAGTACCCGAAAACATTATTAATTTGATCGTTATTTCAAGCAAGGCTAACTAGGTTTTAGTGTCCAAACTCTAAAGGTTATTATAGGGAGGATCATTATGTGAACAATAATGAAGTCTATAAATAACCTCCGTAGATGCAAAAAAAAATGACAACGAAACAATGACTTGTATAGATTTAATAAGTAAGGTACCCTCGAATACGTGTATTGCAGACTCTTTTAGATGATTGGGAAGTCTATCCAAGCCGATGGTAGTATTTTAAGGTTCCTACATGCCTTCACAGTAGACCTATTGTTTATAATCCAACGTGAATAGGACGGCACTACTAATTTGTAAAGTAAATACTAGGTTTGCTTTTCTGGATCTAAGTTGAAATACCACTTCTGCTAGAATATTTTGTCAACTACATCCTTTAGACCGTAAAAATCCTGCATAAATATTGCTCTACTTTATAACGATTCATTGACGATGTGCCGAAAGTCCAGGATGATACAAGTTTTACTATATAATAAGTTATATATTAGATAAAGTAATGCTTTGTTAACCTAATTAAAGTATTGTTACTTAGAACACTATTTAAACAGTAGCCATACTTCATTCAGTCATTTTATTACACGGTATGCTCACTGCGCTTAGGCTCGGCTCACTCTATGTTATGCAGTATTTTTTATTCATTCATAGTATCTGTAATCGATAATTGAGTACAAAAAATATAGTTTATTTAATTATTTTAATACATACATTCACATTAAAATGATAATTAAATAATTTTTATTGCAAGTACTTAGTTTATACCATTTAAACTTTATAAAAAATGTAAATTATCACACTTTACTTGTGTGTAAAACTAACAAATTAGTTTTGCATATCTTTATATAAATAAATTACTTACATATTATGATAACTGCATGCTTTTTCGATTCGGTTTGGTTAACAGAGACCGAGTTTCCCCCCTCACCCCTCCACAACTGGGCCGGTACTCCGGGGAAATCGACCGGTTTTGATCGGATACCGGAACACGTCCGGTTCTAGATCAAACTGAACTGAATTTGATTCCATTTCATGTGAAGTTTTTGTATATCTACTTATATATTTCTTGAGTAAAGTTTTCATTTGAATATTGTTTTGTTATAAAAGAATATTCAATACGCACTTCACTTATATGAAAGTTTATTTTTGTGTTGAAACATTGAACATCGATTCCACTTGTACTGCATTAAATTCTGTTTTGGTAAGTACAGACAGATGTACGAATTTGGAGAGATTTTGGTGTCCATCTAATAATCCACATTAATAATATATACATATACATCTATAAATATAAAAATCACTGTCTGTTTGTTACCTTTTCATGATTAAATCTTTGAATGGATAATAATGAAATTTGATATAGTCGTAACATGAATCCTTCAGAAGGATATATGCTACGTCAGGTCCTCAATGTATCGACAAATAAGTAAACAAAGTTACTTATAAAAGTTAGTTAATTATTTTTTATATTAAATATTTTGAATTTTGTCTTAAATAAATAAATAAACGAGAATTTAAACTAGAAGACATTTAGATAATAAAACAAAAGGTTCCAAGCTACAGCTGTATTATTAGTCTCGAAGACAATTGTCTCGAGGTTCATCTCTGAAACGGCAGCAACTTAAATGAAATTATCTGTTAAGTAACTTGAGTATAACCTTATATACTTCATTAGGTCTCTATCATAACTGTATACTCTAATTTAACTTGAAGTCATTTTATTGAATCAATCTACGTCCTATAGCTTGATTACAATCTCATTTTATGTCAAGTAATAGTGCACCCTAACATAAGGGTAATAAGCCTACAAACTGTATTCGCTCTCCATTACAGGTGTCAAAACACATCTATATTCATTTAAAAATTGTGCTATATGGTTTATATGATAGACAAACAGCTCTTAGAGTCATCTTAACTCTGCCCTACCAATACAGTGTACAGTTTAGTGTATGTTCGCAAAACTTTGAAAGGCTGGCTTTCGTAAAATACCGGCATGATTTAAATACAGGAAACTGTGACAAACTGGTCGTACTTTGTTTCAGAGTCAGTAAAATCAGTAATAGTTTTTTAGGTAATAGTGTTAAGTTTTACAATAAAATCACAAAACATATTACTGATGATTTTTAGATTACCGGACTGTAAGTTTAAGCTCCATGCCTGGTGGTTTAGTATTAAAAGGCTGTAATTATAAAGTGAATCAATATGTAAATGACGGTGATGCCTGGAATTGATACCTATCTCTGTGCATCCACAAAAAAGTATTGGCACGTTAATGTATAATGTATGTTATAAAGATAAACTCGATAGAGTTTCTTGCTGGTTCTTCTCGATGACTGGGTTGTTTTCCGAATCGGTGAAAACAGTTTTGATATTTATAAACTCTCTCTTGAGACCTAAATTGAATACAATATTTTTAATTTTGATTTAGAGATATATGAATACAACTAACTGCTATAGAAAATGATAAATTTGTATTTATCATATGACGAGTTATTCTATTATGAAATAAATATTCCATGGCTAGTTTAGTTTTGTTTTATTTTTGACAACCAATCTTCTAGTAGACTATTACTGTATATAACCATTGTCGAGTAAGTTATAATATTACAAGTATGTTACGGTCATCTCAATGTTCTTTCCAGGGAGTTTTTGTGGCAAGTAAAAATTTATGCTCTGTGGTATTATTTTCCATCCACTACATTTACGCACAATAACCAAACTATATTACGTAAAACGCAACCAATATTACAAAATATGGAATGAAATAACACAAGATTATGAATAAAATATAAAATTCACTACATGACATTCCAATATCCCGGCGACAAACCTCCATGGTCAGTTTAATCTATATACATATCCGAGTGTTCATCTAATGTATCTATACTTTTTAGATATTTGTGAAAAAATAAATGTTGCAGGTGCCTTGGTATATATTTTACATTTCAATCATTTTTTTAATGGTATGTTTGTTTGAACATCACTGTTAAAGTACTGCGTTCACGATAAAACTTCACCAAGAAAATGATAAAACATATCGAGTAATATTTAGTCTTGGTTTCATTAAAATCGTTTCACTCTTAAAAGTTATTGTAATTTTAATGACGACGCGGCTTAAGTACGAGAGAAAAGTAGATAAGTAACTAGACTTAATATATTCAGATGCTTTTATTAGTCACTATATTTTTTTACATTAGGTTCCATGTGGACGGAGTCGCGGGCACAGCTAGTATATGTTAGCACCCATTGATTATTTCCACTGCGAATGCTAAGGCTGTACGTACACTAACTCGCCAGACGCGACGTCTCGCAAGCGTCGCGACGCAACACACGCACTATCCACGAGGTGACATGAAATATGTCATGTCTGAAAAAGAATTTATCAAGATCTTTTATTTAACATTCCGTATTCAGATAACTATTTATGTATGTAGTTACTTTGTACTTCTTTCACTATATTTTAACATATGTTGATTTTATTTGTAAAAATGATCTCATGAACTTATAAACTTCAATTTAAAGAATTTTAACTGTAGTAAAAGAAAGCCATGGAGGAATGCAGCGCTGTATGATAATCTATTTGTTTTAAAATAAGACACACAATGAGATTTTTAGTTTAAGCGATCATAAATAAACCATTTATTACCATACCTTAGCTTTTGGAAACCACACAAAAATATTAAAAATTGATTGATCAACGAGTGTTTCATTCCAGAACATCGAACATCGAGAAAAAAATCGAAGTATATATTTACAAAAATAAATATAGTTTCAGAAAGTTTAGCAAGAGATAAGATCGCACTTAGACCTTTTTAAAATTATTTACGGCGTTGCAGTAAAAATGTCTAAAATATGTTATCTTATATTCAGTGATGTATTGGGGCTGTATAATAATTTTAGATATAAGGTCTCTATTTGGGAACGGAATCTTAAAAAAGTATTTACAAAAAAAAACCGCCTTCGATGTGAAAAACTAATAAGGCACTAAAAAGCGAAAAAATAACTGAATTGTTAAATTAACCAAATTAAATAAAAAATATTGATATTTGTGCTACCTAATAATATATTTGAAGTCAATGCCAACCTACATTTCACATTTGTTGCAGGTAATAAAATATGTACGAGATGAGACACGAGAGTGGACCAAAATATATGGGACCACCTCTGAATATAACCGATTCAAATAAAAAAAGAATAATTAAAATCGGTTCATAATTCACGGAGATATCGATTAACATACATAAAAAAATACACACAACCGAACGTAGTAACCTCCTCCTTTTTCAAAGTCGGTTAAAAAGGATGGAAATCCATGAAATATGCCTTAAATAGTTTAAACCTCGTCTCAGACATGTTATTTACAATCTCATATTCGTATGTTGTGTTTGTTTGTGGAGAGCAAGCGTCGCGCTGCGCTTAGGAATATTGCAAAGATATTGCGAGAGATTAATATTTCAACATACTGAATTGTTGGTTTATTTAAACAAAAATCTTCTGACGACAGATATTTGCTTTTATGTTGTAATCGTGCAGTGAATTTTAATATGATATAGCTGTTGTTATTTCATAATTCAAAATTTTGATCGTAATGTATATTTATGTCATACATATATCAGGGCTCAACGCGACGTATTAGTGGGAACGTATTTGAAACACATACATGTATATGAATATATTACAAGTTCTATTACCTAAGTTCTAAGTTTAAGAAAATTAAAGAAACAATGCAGAAAATGAGTGATCTAAAATGTAGTACTGATGACAAACCATAATTATAATTTATTGTTTCGCGCCGTTTTAAACGACCTATGACTAGATACATATATAAGAACATATATATATATATTGATATACATATGTAATAAAAATAAACAACTGTGAAAACAAATCGCTATAGAGGGGTCCAGCGCCACGCGGACGCGACATGAATAATTCAGGCGAAACAAACCGATGCGAGTTCTGCACTTCAGTAACACCTGCTATCCGATGGCGCGCTGCCCTGCCGTCCCGGCACACTACGCCACGCCACGCCACGCCACTCCCTCGTTCCTGGGCTAGGGATGCAATTTTAAAAATTATTTGTATTTATATCGAAAAAAAAATATCGACAATATTTTTAGTATTTATTAATATAATTCAAAAACGATAATTTGAACGCGAGACTTTTGGCCAGCACCGACGTATTAACAGTTAGATATCTAGAGGCAAATATAATAAAAATGTAAATCTAATGTGTCTGTACTTGTTCAATTTTCGTGAAAAAAATTGTTGCACGTGTCTAGGAATAAGTAATAAAATACATTTCGATCATTTTTAGAAATGTCTGTCTGTCTGTCTAACTGTTTGTTTAAACACGCATCACTCATGCGGTCATGATAAAACCTCATAAAGAAATTCACAAAGAATATCCTCTAGAATTACTTAGTCTTTGTTTCATTAAAATCGGTCCAATCCATCAAAAGTTATTGTAATTTTAATGACGACGTGACTTAAGTACGAGAGAAAAATAGATAAGTAAATGGACTTGATACATTCAGAAGATTTCATTAGCCACTTATTTTTACATTAGGTTCCACGCGAACGGAGTCGTGGGCACAGATAGTCTATACTAATATTATAAAGCTTATTTGTTTGGTTGAACGCGCTAATCTCGGGAACTACTATTTGAGTGATAGCTCATTTATCGAGGAAGGCTATAGATATCATCACGCTAAGACGGAGCGGAGCCAATCAAGAATGTTTCAAAACCGTTTTGTTTTTCCTTTTGAGAGCTTCCGTTGCATATTAGCGTTAGCTCAAAGTAACTATTTGTTGTCAACCCAACAAATATATCTTTAATCTATGTTTTTTTCTGTATAAAAAACCCAGTAAAGCTACATACAGTCCACACTATACTATACACATTCTCTTTCACTATTACACGCGGATGAAATCGTAGACAGGAGCAAGTATTATATAAAATGGTATAATAACGTTGCATAATTAATATATAACAATAATAATAAGTACCGTTAAAGTTTAACATACTTTTCGTTATTTAATTAATCCTATACGTATCTTCAGTTTTGTCATTTCATTCATTATCTTAAGATGTTATTGATTTTGCGAAATATCTTCGCAAGTGTACACGCAGCCGGGTCGCGTCGCACCGCGCCACGCGTGCCGCGCTGGAGCCGCGTTACCGTATTAAGACACGCCGCGATACGCGACATTTAAAATTAATTGGCTTACATGCAACTGCCCTTAGAATATATCCATTACTCATTTTTAAATATTTTCAAAAGCATAAAGCAAGGGTTCGCTCTGACAACTCCATAAGTGCAGCGAATACAGTTTCAGTTATTGAGTTTTGAAATTTTCATTCTTGAACACTTCGGTTAATTTATTTTCTTTTGCTATATGTTCAAAACGGTTTGATGTAGCGGTTAGTTGGTATTACCGCCACATAGAGCTGAAAAACGTAACTACCTTAACATGCTTATCATATTTTTGGAGAAAATGCTATTTAGCAGGTTTTCGCAGTTGACGCCCGAAACACTATTTATAATGTATTATTTTTGACGTGACAATGTGTTATAAATCGATGAACTCCGGCTGCAAAAAGCATGACTCATTGTGACAGCCCCAACAGAATACTACGTGCGCTGGTGGACCGGTGGGACTCTCCGATGCTGGCTCGCTGGATACGGCTACATGCAGTCGTACAGTGAATTTCCACCATCACCGGAGGTTCCACTCGGACCTACCACTTAATGTTATATCCTGTGTTCTGTGTTTTTGTTTATAATTTATTTTTCTGTTTTATTATTATTTTTTTAAACCTGTAATTGTACCCACAAATATGGATGTCTGTCTGAAATAAATGATATTATTATTATTATTATTGTCACGTTCCGCCTGAGCCGAGCGTGCAAGCGAGAGCGCGAAACAAGCTATGGAGGCGCGATCGGCCTTATGACGTTATCGCGTAAAATTATCGTCCGTAAACCGCCTTTACAAAGAACCTTTTCTTTATTATTTAATTTGCTTCAAAGTAATTTACAGTACTCTGAGTAAAGTTTAAATAAGATGATTACTATCAAAATACAGTTCGTATTTCGCCTGCAACTTCAGTAGAAAATGCAAGTCCAATAAATAAATATGTCATATGACCGGCCATAAATTTATAAAATACAAATATTTATATATTTTTACCATCACGCAGTTATTTTGCCGAACAAAAAAAATATTTTTCTTCAATGATATTAATTCAGGTTTATCAGACGTACTAGGTACTAGATAGGTAGGTAGGTATGTAGGTGGTAGAGCCACGCTTAAGCTATTACCGGTTTCAACATGAATGGGTCGGCTCGCCCGCGGTACTAACACCCGACCCACAGAGACACCGACGTGAAGTAACAGCGCTTGCATTGTTGCGTTTCGTTTGGTCAGTGAGAGCGCCGGAGGCCCATCTCCGCTTCCCCTACTCCTCCTCGCCCCTCCCTTTCCCCACAAACACAGGCTGGCAACGCACTTGTGACTCCCCTGGTGTTGCTAGTGTCTATGGACGGCAGTGATCACTTACCATCAGGTGACACGCATGTTCGTTTGCCATAATATACAATAAAAAACTTTTTTAAATAGAACACATTTCTACTAGGTATAAGATGAAACGTCAATGGAAAGGTAATGTTCTGTGAAAAAAACGAGCGAGCCTTACAGTAGTCGCATATGATGTTGTAACATCTGACATGTTATCCTCCTATGAAATTGAGATGAAACACGTGAAGTCAATTTATTCGTCATATTATTGGTCGACTATATTCTAAGCATGAATATATTATATATAATTCGATATTAAGGCGCGCGCTTGCTCGCACAAGTTTAATTCTATTCGTGGTAAATAACTTTTTATCGAATAATTATATCTTTCAAATCGAGGATTTTTTTTTAATCACAATGAAAAATATCATATTAACATCGACAAGAATTAACCTAAAAGTATGATAAAGATCAGCACTAAGATATTATTCGAATAATTGTGTCACTTACTTGCATTTTTTTAAGAATGATGAACTTTGTTAGATGCTTAATAGATCAAAATCTATTCAGTGATTTTTTCCTGATGCACCCACAACGCCAGACCTCTATCATTGTAAGTATATTTAAGATGCATTCTCAATAATAATTGGTATATTTTTAACACTTTACATTTTTATTGGCAGAACAATTTCGACAAATTGTGATGTTTGTGTTAAAATACCTTCTACTTTGAAACGCATAGTAATTATTGCGAATTTTAATTATAAACACACATTTAATTAGAGAAGGGGTGACGTGGGGGGCGCGGCGCGGCGCGGTGCTGGGCTCGCGGTCCGTTGTCATCGCTCGGCAATAAATTTCGGTGACGTGTCGGACGCGTCCCGTGCGCCATAATAACTAAGATATTAATCATCTTGTGGACACCGCTCACCGCTGCTTGTGTTTAATTAGACTTCTATATAGTCCTAGGTCTATATAAACTTGATTATATTATTACAAGTTACATTATAAAACATACCTTATTCCTGAATAGTAAAGATATATAGGAACGATCTAGAATTCCCTATAAATATCGCGGATAAACTCTTAACATAATTGTGTGGCGAATCATCGCGTTGTTGAAACCTTATCAACCCGATTATTGTAAACAGATCAATAAATAATCATTAAAACTTTCCCTTTACCTTATCGGTGTGATAAATAAGGTGTTAATGATCCTCTAGAGATTTCAGCCTCCCGATTTTCACAGATATATGAGCACGCTATGATGCGATCAATGATAGTTCAGTTCTCAACATTGAAGGGAATACAAAAAGCAATAAAGAAACTGCAAGAATAGCATTACAACCACAGAACAGTGTAAGGTGGTAAGTACTAGCACAGGACACTGTGTATATTATTTTCTTAGTGTATGATTCACTTTTGTCTGTGCATAAATATATTTATTTGACTAAAACAGCAGTTAATAACTCTTAGGTGTAACAATATTCCATAAAAATATTAAACGCTGTTCTAAAACAAAGTTATAAATCTGAGTGTGACTCTGCAATATGTTCAGTAAAATTTAGTGGTCGATTTCCTGTACATTAATTTACACACATACACGTTTATAGATATTGTCTGTTTTAGCTCGTTAGTAACGTTTTACAATCAATTTTGGAGCTTTTGTATAACACTGGAGTTCAAAAAATTCAATTTTGTTTTTTTTTTTTTACATTTTACTCATACTGTTACAGTGGCAACCGAACTTGTATCTTGGTCTTAGACTCATTAAAATATATATCTAAATATGAGCTCGAAGTCTTTGTATAACACTGGAGTCCAAAAGTAATTGAGGTATATATCTGAATATAAGCTGTTGCCGCGACTTTGCTGTCGTCAAATTTTTTATGTTTCTTGTAAATTACATATTTTATCTATATTAATTGAGATTAATTGAGGTCTTTTGCTGATTTTCAGCTATATCTATAAAATTTTATCATTACTCGAAATCTGTTCAGTTATGGAGATTCACAGGGACAAACAATACCCAATGCAATTTTATTTAAATGCAAAACTTATATGAGATTTTTTCCTGGGTTTAAAACTGATTTTCTATAGACAAGTGATTGAAAATGTATGGCTTTGTCCGTAGAATATCAAAAGCATAATAAAGCGTCTAACAGCGAGGCGTCTTCCACTAATTTATATCGAGATATTTATTTAAAAACATGAAAATTATATTTAATAAACATTTGCTGTAGCTACTTCGGATATTCACAGAGCGAGTAATATTCATTGTAATGGATTTGAACATCAAAGTTCACTTGACAATGGTAAGTAATCAATTACATTTTGAAGGTTTCACAAAGTATACCTATTGAACTGAACACCTCTCCTTTGAGCATGATTATTATAACTGTTTCTAGCTAATTGTATGCGGATTTCTTTATATAAACTTTGTGTGTTGTAGCAAGATGGATATTATGTATAGATTTTCTGTGTTCATATTCGATTCGATTCGTTGAACGGTAAAACAATTAATGTAATACAACATCCAGCGGTGAATTACACCAAAATGAAAAGCATAGAAATGTCTATGGAGAACACTTAAGTATGCCAACTTGGTGATTGCTCACACGATTTTGAAAGTTCAATACCTGAGATATACTCTCATCTATATCTATCTATACATATAATAAAGATGAAGTGTCTATATGAAATGTCAAAATATATTTTTTTACTGATTGGATATACAAAGTATACACGCTACTGATAACAAATATGCAATTTTTAAAATTTGTTCGGTCTGTATGTCTGTTTGTTCCGGGTAATCTCGGAAACAGCTGGACCGATTTTAACGAAAATTTCACTGAAAGGCAGCTAAAATTACAGCGGGCTACTTAGGCTACTCTAATTTAGACTAGCTGTTAACCGCGGCTTCGTCTGCAGTGCTATTTTCAAAACGGTTAAACCGATTTCCACGAGATTTTCACTTACAGATAGCTGACCTTATAAAAAGTAATTTAGGCAATTTTAATTTTTACTTGATGTTAAACGTGGCTTCATCCGTAGTGCTATCTCCAAAACGGTTGGACTGATTTTCACGAAACTTTTAAAACCACACGATTCATGACAAGAAAATTATAAAGCATATCCTCGAGTAACATCTAGTCTTTATTTCATTAAAATCGGTTCCCTCTATCAAAAGTTATTGTAATTTTAATGAGGACGCGACTTAAGTACGAGAGAAAAGTAGATAAGTAAATGGACATTCAGATTATTTTTTTAGTCACTGTTTTATTAATATTAGGTTCTACGCGGACGAAGTCGCGGGCACAGCTAGTACCTAATAATAACGCTAAAAGCTAATGAATAGCTACTCTTAATAAAAAATAGAATAAAGAAAATCGGTCAACAAATAAAATAACAGTTTTCGTCTTCGTCTATAAATTTATAGCAGTTAGATTAATATTTTTAATAGAAAGCAAACGTAATCAAAGTTTATTTCGGCTATAACTTTGCTTAAGACTAATTAGGGGAACTCAAATTCCCCGGATAGTCGAATTCTAAATTACTTTTACTCTATTCAAATGACGTCATAATATTAAAATCAATTCTCTAAATACGAAAATCTTACTATTTTGACAATTTTCGATATTCAATAAGCATACTGCTTTAAACACAGAAAGCAGACAGATACATTGAATAAAGGACCTATATTATAATTCAAATATTATTTTCACCTTGACTGATCTTCTTCTTCTTCTTCCTAGCGTTTTCCCGGCTTGGTGCCAGGGTCCGCTTTCCTACTTAGCTTTCTCCACTTTGCCCGGTCTTCCACAAGGATTACAAACAAAACAAAACAAAAGGATCCTTTTGTGTGAGGTTATTTGCCTTTATGTTCGCCTTCACCGCATCCAGCCAGGGTTTTTAAGCCTGCCGCTAGACCTTGGGCCTTGTAAAGTGATGTTGAGATATCTATTTCCGACATAGTCTGGAGGCCTGTGACTTATGTGGCCGTACCAGCGGAGACGACTCTCCTGCAGTTTGTCTGTGATGTCACAGAATCCAAGACTACCACGGATGTGTTCGTTTCAAATGCGATCTAACCGCGTAACACACATCCATCGTAGCATTTTCATCTCAGTGACGCGTAGCTGCTGGAACTGTCTACCGAGAACCAGCCACGTTTCGCTGCCATACAACAAAACCGGTCGGATGATGCACTTGTACACCAGGCCTTTTAATTTCACCGGTATTCTTTGATCGCATAGAATGCCGGTGACCTCTCGCCGTTTCGCCCAGGCGGCGCCTATTCGGGATTGAACGTCGTAATCGATTGATCCGGACTCATGTATCACAGACCGTAGGCATTTGATGCTGCTGATCTTAGCGACGCTTTCGTTACCAATTTTTAAGGGTTCCGTGTGACTACATGCCATGTACTCGGTGTTCGCAACATTAGGCGCTAGACCACCGTTCTCAAGCGCCTCATTCCACCGGTTTACCTTGTCCTCCAGTCTCTGCTTATTCTCGTCCGTCAGCGCAATGTCGTCGGTGTACATTATTAGCCACGGAGATGGTTCGTGGACCTTTGCCGAGATTACATCAAGCACTACGCTGAACAGAAAAGGTCTCAGAGCCGAGCCCTGGTGGACACCAACTGTGATTGGGAATGGGCGAGTATCTCCAACGGCAGTCCTCACTACGGATTTCGAATTATGGTACATGTTTCGGATGATATCAATATAAGTTTGTGGCACGTTTTTCTCCCATTGAGCCCACTAAATTACTGGACGCTGTACGTAGTCGAAGGCCTTTTGCAGATCAAGAAATGACTTATTTCTCTCCTTGTGTGCCTATACCAGCATTCTGAGGGCAAAGATGGGGTCTATAGTGCCAAAGCCAGGACGAAACCCATACTGAAACTCCTAGACAACGCACTCTTGCTGGAGCCTGGCATCGATTACGCGTTTGAGAGCTTCATTGTATCACATGATCTTAATACCTCGGTAGCTACGACAATCCTGTACATTACCTTTACCTTTGTAGATTGGAGTGATGATACTTGATCTCCAAGAATCAGGCATACTGCAACTAGTGAGTATGCGGTTAAAAAGGTCAGTGAGCATAGTCACACCATAAAGCCCCTTCGAAATCCACGCTTCAATCGGTAAGTCAACATGGCCTATGGTAGTATCCTGCTTTCTCGCGTGCCTTTGCCAAGCGAAATATGAATTTTTGGCCCTTTCTGGTCTCCAAAGTGTCATATGAAGGTGACAATTTATCATGTTGGGCTTTAGCAACGGCTCGCTTGGCGACATACTTAGCTGCATTATACGCGTCATGGTCTTCAGGAGAATTGGTCTCTTGCCACTTCTTGAAGCGCATTTTCTTTTCCCGAATCTTCTCCTGGACCCTGTCATTTCACTACCACGTTTCCTTGTCGATGACACAGCCTCCCTTCGAAGTACCAAGCACCTGTTTGCCAAGCGTACTGACTGCTGACTGGATCCTAGAGTACCAACTATTCGCGGATTCCTCATCGCTTACACTTACCCATAATAAGTGACAGATTTGTGATATTATGTGAAGCGACTGCCGTCTGATCTTTAAGACTCAATCAAATTCGCCAGAGCGTCGTTCGTTGTCCAGCAGGTGAGGTTGACTAGGGTCCGTGACGTGTTCTTTGAACCCCTTACACCCCAAATTAATATATACATTGATATATTTATTTGATATATATACTGTAATATATTCGGTCACTACATTGACGTATCTGGTATCTGGTTGTCCTAGAAACCAATAACCGTCTCAACTTGATCCTACTTAAGTAGGGTTGATACAAAATATGTCAATTTTATTTATAAGACATTAGCGTTAGATCACAACTTCACCTGATGTTAAACGACAATCTGGTTTAATAAGGCAAATACTCTAAGCCTAGAGGCGGACTGACAGCAGGCGAAAGGCAGCCGCCGGAACACACCAACATATGCGTATTGTTATTATTATACTTTATATTTGGCCACTAATCTTCTAGTAGATTATAACTGCTATTGTCGAGTAAGATAATAAAGCTAAGATTTAATTTGTTACTTACTTAAATTGACACCAGATGGCTGTATGGTCGCGCGCCCATATGTACGTCGTGTCTGAACTGTACAGGGAGTTTTTGTGGCAAGTCAGAATCCATGCTCCGTGGTATTACTTCCGATCTACATCGCTTGTGCACAATAACCGAACTGTATTACGTAAAACACCACCAATATTACTAAATGTACACAGAAATAATACAAGATTATGAATAAAATACAAAAACCACTACATGACATTCGACGATCCCGCCAAGAACCCATCAGGAGCTTGGCGACAAATTTTAACTTGAGTAGACATGCAAACTAAACAACTTGACTTCAACTATCCAGACGAGTTTAGTTCTAATACTTAAACTACTGAGCAACACTCTCAAATCAGTACTCAAACTTTTTATATACATAACATTCTTCACACAATCCATCCGAACTTCCTCGGTCTTTTTTTTTCTCCTAAATCTAATAAATAAATTATATCCCTTGAATTTCACACGTGAAAATTGTATTGTGATATGGGTCGTTTTATTTATTGATAAAGAACTATTTCCTGAGTTATTCACTTACGTGTTTCTCTTGAAATATGCTAAGAATAGGATCGAAAGAATCATAACAAATAGTATATCTTTGAGCTGTCAAAATATAGGTATTTGTGATAGCATTTTAGTTGAATTCTGTTTGAATAATGTCAAGGTGTAGAATGACCTAGTGATGATATTTCATCAGTGACTTCATTGTTGTGACAGGATAGAGTAGAAAAGACTAATATATATCTCTAGATGATGATGAACATCATCATCATTTTGTAAGAGACCCACTACAGGAACAGAGGCCTCTTCCCTAAAGAAGGTACGGGCATAACCATTACGCCAGCCCACGATGTATCAGCGATTTCTAACTTCGAGAAATCCACAGTTCTATGTTTTCCCACATACAGTAGTACTACACAAGTACATTTCATGGTATACCATTGGTAAAAGCGTCTCTAGCCAATTGATCCGCTTTCTCATTTCCCGTCAAACCTATATGAGACGGTATCCACTGTAAAATGACGTTTTTATTTTTTGAATTCAAATCGTCCAATAACTTTATAATTTTGTATGCTATCGGTGTTCCTCGAACTCGCGAGGTACACCGAGCTACGTGTTGGAGTGCACTCTTTGAATCCGTAAAGATAACATAATTCCTATCTTCTAAAGAATCAATATAAGCTAGTGCTTCAGCAATTGCAATTAATTCACCCTGCATAATTGATATAGATGTATTATATTAAATTTACCATATTTTTTAAATTGAGGATCAAACCAAGCCATTCCAACATTTTCTTTTTCTTTAGATCCATCGGTAAAAATTTTGTAATAAACTATATATTTATGAAAGATAACATTTTCACATAACTGTTTTAATATATTCACGCTATAACTAGCTTTTGCCTTATTAATACACTCTATATGCGGTTTAATTTTTTGAGATAAATCCACATTGCTGACCCAGGTGTTCAATGAAAATATTTCTAAATGGTCGCCACATTCTACGGGCGTTGTTTTAACATACTCATGTACCAACGTTAAAAGTGATTTACTTTTCGGTCTCCAATAACAACTTTGGCAAAGTTGATACAAATCCTCTATAAGGCTAGTTATGTAGATATTGCTTTGAAAGGATTTTAATTTAAGTAAATATTTACCTGCAAGATAGTATCTACGAATGTGTAAAGGTTCGATAAGTAATTCTGCCTCCATCACATGTATGGGTGTACTTTTAACAAATCCACCTATTAGTCGCATACATTGATTTTGAATCCTCGTTAGTTTTTATAGATGAGACTGACAACTACTACCGTAGAGAAAACTGACATAGTCTATTCGACTGCGGATAAGAGCAAAATAAAGACGTTTTAAATGTATAAGCCCCATCCGAAACCTGACAATATTTTAAAAACCTTAATGAATTTTGATGTTTTTTCAACCAAAATATCAATATGTTTAGACCACCGCAGGGATCGATCCAACCATAATCGTAAATATTTAATATTTTCTACTTCCGTTAGTGTTATGTTATTAATTTTAAGACTTAGAGTTTCTCTGTTCCTATTTCTTTTAAAAATACAGATTTTACTTTTTGAAGATGACGCTTCCAGCCCTATGTTACTTAATAATTTAGAGAGGTGATCTAACGCTGATTGTAGACATCCAGAAATTGACAATAGATTTATACCGGAGGAATATAAGACAAAATCATCAGCGTATTGAGATATTTCTATGTTACTAAATGATTTACATATATGCACAGTCGCAATATTAAATAATAATGGAGATAAGGGATCCCCTTGAGCTAACCCTCGTCAATATTTTCGATAAATATAGGAATCAGCTACTTTAATTTTAAGATTACGCCCTTTCAGAAAATTCCAGACATATTGACAATTTTATGCAGCTACTCCTAGATTATCCATAGTATTTAACAGTTGGATTAAATCGATATTACTATATGCATTGTCAGTGTCTATGAAACATCCTACAGTTGTGAATCTCTGTGAAAATCCGATTTGGATTTTGGTTACCAGACTCGTTAAGTTATCAGTTGTTGATCGACATTTTCTAAAACCAGTCGTTTTAAATGATAGAATATCATTTCTTTCCATGAACCACTCTAGTCTACTCACTAGAATAGCATGAAAAACTTTACAGATACAGGACATGATAGAAATAGGCCTCCAATCTGAAAGCATATTATGTTCTCGTCCTGGCTTTGGGATTGGCACAAGCTATTTCCCGCCACTGTTTGGGTACGAAGCCGGTTTGGAAAATTTTATTATAGAGCCACAGTAACAATACTTTTCCTTTGATAGGTAAATGTTTGATCATTAGATATGATATATTATCGTAACCTGGAGTTGTATTTTTCGTTGGTATAGAATTTTCAAGTTCTTGTAGTGAGATGGGTACTTCTAGGTTCGAATTACGTCATAAAAATAACGGATCCTTAGGTGCAACATTATCAGGAGTTAAACTATACAGCAATTGTCTGGCCAAATTTTGGTCTATATGAGATCTTGGCAGATTGTATCCTTTTAGCCATCTCATTTTATTCCACATATAAGATAAAGAACATGAATGATCTAGGGATGAACAAAAATTTTGCCGGCTTTTATATTTAGCTTCACGATTCAATTTTTGTGCTATACGTATTTTATTTTTTAATATATCATAATTCGTGGAGATTGGGTTACGTCTAAATTTTGAAAGATGCAAACGACGTTCTGCTACAGCTTTTGAGAGCTTTGAAGTCCAATAATACTTCGGGGAGAAATTACTTCCTGGTTTAAGTTCTATTATTTTAAAAGGAATGTAAATATCAGCTGCATTATTAATATGGTTTACAAAGATATCATAACATTTTTGTAAATCTTCTGATACAATTGTATTTCGGTATAAATTATCTAACAGATCTCTATATCTAACCAACCCAATCAGTGTTTTTATAACATCTCTTTGCATTTTTTTCTGGCTTAAGATTCCACCACGTTGTTATTTTAATAATACAGTGATCGCTACCTAAAGTTTCACTAGTGACTATCCAGCTAAATTCTAATGCTATGTCTGAGGATACCAAAGATATGTCCGGTGATGACTGCTGTATCTGTCCATTAACTACTTTAATACGCGTAGGTGAACCGTCGTTTAGAGTTATAAAATTATTGTTTATAGCGGTATCGAAAATTTGAACCCCTCTGGTGTTTGTTTTCGAGGACCAACTTGGGTGATGACTATTAAAATCACCAAGTACCAAAGCTTTATTATTTATGGAAGTAAATATGCTATCCTAATCATTTTGTGAAGTACACACATTCAGTGGACAATAAAGCGAAACAATGTATTGCACTTTATCACAATTATCTATTTTTATACATAGTAGTTCTATACCCTGATTTCTATGTGTTATATTGTGTATATGTGACTTGATTGTTTTGTGGACTAAAATGGCAACTCCTCCATACGAATCACACCTATCCTTGCGGTAAGCACTATAGCCATTAATTTTAAAGCGATCCTGAGCGTTTAGCCAGGTTTCACTTATGGCAGCAATGTGGATTTTCTCTTGTAACAAAAACGTTTCTATTTCTACTAATTTAGGTCGAATACTTTGGGCATTCCACTGAATAATATTGAGTCTTTTAAATTGATTGATGTTAGCCATTAATATAACCTAGAAAAACTTTCAAAAGAGGCCAGTCTGAAATATTATCTACTACGACTAATATTAACCATTCTATGCAACATTTAATTATATTATTCACTTTAACTTGTATGCTATCTCCTTTTAAAAATATAATTTCTTTTAATCTTGTTAGCAGCTCATGAAAATTCACTTCTCTTTCCTTTTTGTGCACTGATTCCTGGACACCATTTACATTAACTTCATGCTGATAAGAATGCGCATCTGCCCATGAAAGATATTCAAATGTTGATTTTGATCTTTAGTATTTTGTTTTTTGTTACTAATGTTTTTAGACCGTACAGTTTTTGTAACTGTTGCATACGAAGATTTCTTTTGTGTGTGACCTTCGGCTATTTCTGAAATAAGAGGCATAGAATTTTTTGGAGTAGATGTTGGTAACCCTGATTCTCGTCGCTTCTCAATTAAATCAGTGTCACCGTTAAAATGACCTTCTTCACAAAGTGTATCCGGCGATACATAAATTGTAAGCGCTCTTCTATATTTACAATTAAATTCGGCCATTATTTCACGAAGTCTTTTTTCTTTAATATATAATGGGCATATCCTAGATAGGGCCATATGATCACCATTACAGTTTGCACACTTGAATTCTACTATTTCACAATTCGGATGATTCTCACCACATTTTGGACATATTATTTTCAATGATGTACAATTTTTAATCTTGTGGCCAAACTTCCAACAGCGAGAACATTGTGATACTGAAAATATGTACGGTTCCACATGTATCTTCATATCAGCAACGTACACATAAGAGGGTAGAAATGAACCTTTAAAACAGAGACGTACCGCTTCACTGGGACACCAACCAGGCTTTTCAGTGGTACGGCGATTCAAACGAAGAATAGAAGCTAATACTGCCGGTTTTGGACATGAAATGCTCTTAATAATTTCTTCATCTGATAGTTCCAAATCCACATCTTTAATATCACCGTATGACATTATTTTTTCCATCGCTCTCTGGATTCGGCACCCTGTATCCATACAATTTTGACATGTTTCTAATTTTCACATACACAGCTCATTAACTATATCTACCCGCAATTTATATGGATTTAAATATTTTATTCTAGAAATATCTGTCATATGTATTTCTTTAAATAATCTGGCCTTAGCAAATTGTTTCGGCAGCTTTTCTTTACTTGATATATATACCTCTATAACAGAATACATACATAAAAGAAGACATCTTTTAATTTCTTTCATTTTCTTTGTACTGTAACCCATTCTTTCTCTTCGTTTTCTCTCAATCTTTTTATTGCCCGCTCAGTATTAACATCCTCACTTACTGGTTCCATATGCTTTAAATCATTTCTATTTAAATCGCTTTCGTCCGAATCTTACGAGTTTAGTTTATTTAACGAGGTAATACTCATTGTTACTAAGAAACTGTTTCCTTATCAGTGCTCGGCTCGGCGGCCGGCCGACTGAACAATAGATTTTCTACACACAATTATTTTAACGTAATTACGCGACTGACTCGCACGAATACCGACACGAGACTCCGTTTACCAATTTAAACTAATAAATTTACACGAATTCCGAAACTTTCGTTGGTACATGCCGGATTTCGAACCTGCGGACATCGAAACAATATTTCACCGGGCAAGCCACTAGAGCGTCATGACTCCGAATAGAAGTTTGTAAATAGGTAAGCTTTTCACTTGTCATACTTATTTGTCGTATTTAAGACGTTTAGCAGATATTTTAACAAATATTCAGGCCGCATCCTCACGGGACACCAACCGATACGAAATAAAAAGCATTTACAAACGGAATGTCAAATTGTAAGAAGATTGATGAACGACACCCCTCTGCCTTCCGCCCCCTCCGCCCCTCCGCCCACTCCGAACCTCCATTAATGCTCTTCCTTAATACATTTTACAGAACATAATACAAATGCCACGTTAGCAACATCACTAGCGCCGCGTCGGCATATTTATAGCTTTCCATATATTATTGTTCTTTTTTTTATAATTATTTTTAGTAAACATACATTTTTTTTTTCAAACTTATTTTAAAATCTTGCTAGAGAACTATAGTCTAAGTATTTTAAATATTTAGGTTTTTGAGTTATTAGCACACAAACAGACACAGAAACGTTGTCTTTTATAATATTAAGGAAGGATTTTACTTAAAAGGTTTAAGTTAATCAATTTAAAATATTACTTTTGAAGACACTTGTTAAGAAAATTATTTCTAAGACGTAGTCAACCCGAGAATCCCCTGTCGGCGGGACTGAAGATTAAGCCTGTATACAACATGTCATATGTCGAAAGCAATATTACACTGATAGCTCACATACAAATGAGTCTAGTCATGCCCGCGTTTTCATATTCTTGGAATTAATTTTTGACTTAAAAATTTTAGGTGCATAACGTTTGAAGAAGTATCATCAGGAATATGAACAAAGAGATCGTATTGTTTACTTCACTAACGCGGGAAAAAGCCACGAAGCCACAGTATGGTTCACAGCGGTTAAAACGCCTAAAATCAATAAATAAAGCGCCACCTTTTAACTTCTCTACAAAATGAATGAAACACAACAATTGGGCGCCCAGTGGTCGACTTTCGACCATAATACATTGAATTTTTAAAGTTTGAACTTTGTTCGGGTTCTTTAGTCAAAGGGTATTATAACTTCTATTATCAAAGGTTTTCATCATGACTACTCAGTTATTTGCCACTTTTTTAAAACTGTATAAACATAAAAAAATATATGTCTAAATGAAAATCGAAATTAATTAAGAATTTGAAACAAAAACAGGCGGTTACATAAGGTGGTAAGGCTCTCAAATTCTAAGTAAAGATAATTTTACGAAAATAAAGAAATTTATCGCAACTCATGACACGATTATCAATTAATTTTACACGCTATCATGGGTAGGTGGTATTTCTGGGTGATATTGAATTAAATGTAGTGTATACATTATAAGGAATAGTGATACACCCAGTATCATCGTTTGGAAAAGTAATGGATACACAACAGAATCAAATATAATGAATCCAAAACAAAGGAGTTTTTAAAACTACCATTAGATTTTGCAAATGAATTCCTTTTTGTTCAAAATTTATCATCAACTGTAATAAAGATAATTGCTACTTCAAGTTGAACTGCATCATTGTAACCGTGGAGATCTAAGTTGCGGATTACTTTCATGAACAAAGAAATTTTCTTGTTTTGATTTTACAAAGTATTTTTGGCTCATTTTTTTTATTGAATAATCATCATTTCAAGTGAGTTCACCTCAAAAAAATATTAAACATAAACATACTAAATATTGACTTTGACTTTGATATTATTGCTTTACTCTTATGACAATATGAAGCAAAGTGACATGAAGTGAAAGCAGTCCTGTCACCTACATTATTTCAGTGGTTCTATAAATTTACTTAAATTTAATATGCTTGTAATGTATTTTATATAAAAAAAATAGCTTTCTGCACTTCTCTTCCATATAAACTTTAACTATGCCAAATTTCACGTTCACCCGTTTGTCGCTTAAAAAGGGGGTACAAAGTTTTAGCTTCACGTATATAGACTAATAACATTTTAAATTAAGATGTATGTTGTCCGTGACCCAATTTTAACATATTTGTGACGTCAACCTGCACTCGAATCATCTTTGAAAATTGAAAACCCCATGAGAGTTTCTCTAGTAATTTTAAAAATAAACGTGTTCAATAAGACAAATGTTTTTTGTAAGACAAACGTATTTTATCTTGTTGTATTGTCTACATTACCCGTAAGTAGTTTTAGCAATTTTTTCAATGTACACACGTGATGGTTCTACTGTTATATAATACTATATATAGATATATTACGAACTCCACAACAATCGAATTAAGGTAGGACGTGTGTCGAGGCCAGACGAGACCAGCCGAAGCTGACTGAATTATACATTAGTTGACATTAATTCGTTGATGTATGGTGGCTGGGTTTAGTGGCTTGTAACCATGTATATATAACATTTACAATGTATTTACTAGGTATTTTTTCTGCGGGTCGTATTAGTTGGGGACTTATGGTAGATTGATTTTAAAGTCCTGGGTTTAGTTGCAATTTAGTATTAATACAAGGTATATTTATCATTGATGTTGTAACGTATTACACGCTTTTTATTAGCTTCACCCGTGTGTATATAACTGACTCATTTGGGTGCAAACTTGACCCACTTTAAAAGGTCAGATTTCAGTCAAACTTTGTAGATTTATCGAAGACAGACGACAATACACTAATTTGATAAGATTATTCAGTTTACAAAATAAGATGTAATAATTTTTATAACTTTCATCATAAGCCAGGAATTGATGTTATTTTTCATTTCTAATCATTATCTTTAACCGATTTATCTAATATGAACAAATATTCGAATACCAAAGAGAATTTTGAATTCAACAAAATAAGCAAGAATTTAAATTTTCAATTTTTGAGGAGAGATCTATGCTCGCTATTGCAATGAATGGTGATTGAGCGACCGATTAAATTTGCTATAATAAAAAAAATAGTTAATAAAAAAAACACGCTTATATAAATAAACCAAACTACTCGTAAAAAGTAGGAAATAAACTTATTTTCTATTTTGAAGTGTGGTTTTCTATAAAAAGCGTGTATTTTAGTTTTTTTAAACTAATATTTATCCTACCACCAGGTACAACATTGTTTCTTTATGAAGCTTTTAAGAATTTATGTAAGAGCCTGTTCATTATACGATTGTTACAGTTATATTGCCACTATAATACTATATAAAATAACTTCTACAAAATTTATATTCGAGATTATTGTGCAGAAGTGAAGTGGATGGAAAATACCGCGGACCATGGAGTCTGAGAGGCAAAAAAACTCCCTGGAAAGTTCTAACAAGGGGCCATCATCTTGTAAGAACATTGAAATTAAAAAAGACACTTGTAATATTATTATCTACTGGACAATGGCAGTAATACAACAAATATTGATGATTTACTTCCCGGTTTTTAATCCAATAAATATTGTCTCAATTAAAATTTCCTTAGTTCTTGAGGCTAATCAAACTTAAAGTCATTGACTTTTCAACCTCCGGCCCACAGGCACTTGTGTTATAAAAATGGAATTAGGAGAACACTCAAAGATTCATTGAAACAAAAAGAATAATTCAATTGGTACAGAATTTAATAACAGCATAAAACCGTAACGTGAGCGCACCGCGACCGCGGAGCGCGGACACTAGCTGCCTCACTTCGCAATTAAAACCACGAGTAGCGGAGTGGATTAGTCTCACAGTAAATAGTTGTTTATGTTGTGACAGTTGAAAATATGTTATTTTAAAAGAGAATTGTAACGCATCTCGTGTTTGATAGTGTTTGTGCTAACATCGATCAAATCAAGTTAATTGGCACGACGCTCAGACCGCTCACGTTTGCTGCACCAAGCACAGTGATAAACACGTCACGGAGCCCAATTCTCATGCTATAACGATCAACTGTCGCAAACTGTAACGTAGGTTTTGAATAACCCGCATAAGACATCGAGTGGTACCATATTCGGAGGCCGCTTACCATAATGGACTAACTACACTTGGGCGGTGCGGTAAAACAGGAAAACATGTAAGTCGTTCATTATACTATGGATGAAGTGTAAAAAAACGTAGTATTGCTACCCAAACGTGTACAAACGTGGTTTACATACAATTATTTTAGTATGTCTGTAATCACTAACCATCTTTGATGAGTAATATTATAACATGTAATGGATAAACTCGAAAAATAATTAACCGACTTTAAAAATTCTTTCACATAAAGGTAAAACTATATTATCAGCGAGTAATATGGGCTATATTTTATTTCTAAAACTCACATTAGTGCGTGCAAAGCAGTAATATATAACTAATATTTTATTTAATCGTATGATTAAATAGAATATCCTTTGTTGATAATCGTCGTTTGATTGCATTATTATATTTGTCACTGTCAGGTTCAAGTCATGTGGAACAGTTCAGATGGCAAAAATTAGTTACTATTTAGCAACACCCGGGGAGCACGGGCAGGGGAATGAAAGACACAGTTCCTGCGGACGCGAGTAATACCAGCCTCCTTAAAATAAGTCATTAAATATAAGAAGAATATAATTATCTATGAACGCACGGTTACATTTTGAATTATAGCTAAGATAGTTCATCGAGAATCATTCCTTTAGTGATAAATACGTAACAAATAACTATGTTCTATATAAAATGGTTTTGTGCAGTGAACTGTCTGTTGTCTCAACTTCGGCTCCACGATAATGTCAGAGGGTGAAATATTAAGAGTTTTTGTATGAACTCAATAAGATATTACGAAGTTAAGAGGATTCTTCGAAATTTGATTTATAGCGTGACACGTGATGGAATAATGGCGGACTCTGAATATCATAAAACCATTACTCTAAATATATAATCATTATGTCGCATAATGATAAATGATTAAGACGTAATTCTCTTACTTTTTTAGCTTTTCATCGTGTCTTGGCCTGGGTATTTTATACATCTGATTATTTCACATCATTTTATTTTCCCATATCTGTATTGCGACATACCCTTTTCTGCATGAATAATGAATGAAATTCTTTACAGGTAAATGATTTAAACACGCAATAATAAAATAATTTTACTGTTTTTTTTGTAAATTTATTCTGCACCACTAAAAACACTTAAGAAAGTATTCAATGTTCCTCAAAAAATGTGATAATCACATAGCGTATTTCACAAACGCATCTATTATATAAACAGTAATAACACCTAGAGCTTAGAAACAATGATCACATGACAATCGATTTGCACGAGACTCGAACTCACTACCTCCATAATAAAGTTATTACGACATACATCTGCTGCCAGATCATCAACGCTGTATTTTTATTTTTTGTGATTGTGGTTTTTGACCCATCCAACTCTACGGTATCGAATATATATAAGTATACTCTGCAAACGTATCCGCGGGCGTAAGGTAGTATTATTAAACATTAAGATACAGAGGAATGTTTTAACACATGTGAAATAAATATACATCTGTTTAAAATTTAAATAAATTAATATCCAAATCCTCAGAGGCACAGATGGCTCTGTGGCGACCATTTGTCATGTTACGATTTGTTTACGAAATGTTATTCATTCTTTGACTATATAGATCGCGTGGTGCCACCTGCATTATTTTCATATTATTTTGGATAGACATTTCTTAGACAGCAGTTGCGCGAACACATTGAGCTTCTTTATTATAGTATAACGAATAACAAACATAGGGATCGTGTCAGAGTTGTTTACAGAAACTTTTGACATTTTTTAGCTCACTCCTTATTAGAAAAACAAAAAAATCACAAATAACTACTGCTAAAATAACTGCCACTCAGACTCCCATACCTCATGTCATAGAAAAAGCAAAGTATACTCGTAGACACTTCATTCCTGTCAGGCCTGTGTGGCAGGGATTATAGAACTAAAATTCTATAATTTTGCTTTTTCTTGAATATTTTTTGACTCGATTTTTATCACTATTTAACGATATCAGTTAGATATGATAACAAGGGATGGCGATCTAAAATCGATTTATAGAACCAGCAAAATCGATTATTTAATCGATATTAAACATCGAATCGATCCAGTTAACCCATGTCTGACGCTACAAAATCGGGAGTCATTTTTTTTCTATTTAGATAAAAAGAAACCCATACAATAATTTATAGTTTAAAAACACCTAAAAACAAAATAAGGTCATTAAAAAAGGAAAAAAATTAAGAGACACATTTTTGGATAATCGATCCTCTAGACTTCAATTTTTTCATGAATCGATTTCACGCCCACAGATATCTCAATTCTGATCGATTTAAAATCGTTGGCGTTATCTTGACATCGTGATACAGCTGTACCAAGATATTGTATAGCGCCATCTATTAAAGCACAAGTGACTTCATAGTCCCCTTCGATGGTTACGTAATACTTGACCTGTCCCTTTGTATATATCATATAACTGAAATAATTGTGTAAGTTACTCGATACATGGGTGATGCGATTCTAATTGACAAATAGAAACAATATGATAGTTTTATTCGACGCATTAGAAGAAAAGAGATAAATAAATGAACAACAACTACAACTACTAACGATAAATTCACATTATTTTCCTATAAAATTAGCTTTATTTTAGTGAAAATATTAGAATACAGTGGTAAAGTTGATATATCACTGCGCAAATAAAAAACAGACATTATACTTTGTAAACATTGCTACGAATAAGGACCTAAAAATTCGTGTAAAAATTAAACGAGAGTATAGATTTATAAAAAAAAAATATTACACTCCTTAAAATGTCAAAATACGTGTTAACTACCCACAGAATAAAATATTAAATTAGAATCACTATTTTTTCATCGCTTTAAAACTGAGAATTGCGCATTTACCATTGTCAAACTGACACTGTAACGGTAATAATACTTTAATGTGAAAAAGTGTATAACTTCTGGAAAGTTTAGTTCTTATATTTTGTTTCATTGTGCACTTGTTGCATTAAAGTTATCGAACAAGTTTAAGTTATCATTCAGTTATCAAACTGGTGATCGCTTTTTTATAATATTTATAATGTTTTACAGAATACACTCGTAAATATTGCAATAACGAAAGGTTCTTATGATATTCACATGAAAAGCAATTTAATGATATTCAATCAATTTTTGTTTACAACAGCTGAGTATTTATATTACAAAATCGGGCAGTTCCAACAATGCACAATATGGGACCTCTCGAGTTATGTAACACTAAATTTCACTAATTAAACTCTGCTCTCTCAATACATTCTTGGTAAATTAATGTATGTACGCAAGAACTCGGATAATCTAGATTTTGTATCAGACCGACATTATTTGAACGCCAGCCAGTAATCACAAATTAACCATCCCTTGTCTTAGACTTTGTAGGTAGTGTTAGGTTCCACAACAAGGTCCTTTACCGATTTGCCGGGTAGTGAATTTAAACACCATTTCAAACAAGTTTTAATATCAAAATACTATTATTACAAAAAACTGGATCATTACTTGAACAATCGTGATATTTGGAAATGAAACTTGTCTCTGTACATCCTCTAAAAAGACTCTGAACGAAATCTTGTGTAGTTGTAGTAATAAATGTATATGTCAGCGCAAACGCTCGTTCTACCGTCAAAAAGTATTTATACTGACATAAATATTATGGGTTACTCTGTAATACGAAGCAAACCTATAAAAGGCGTAGCGATATACTGTTCACACCTCTGAGGATAATAAGTATCTGCTGTTAAAGGTAAACGCTTTTTTTTATAAATACTTAATTGATTTTGAGTAACTGTTCGATTCAATGACAAGTTTCTATCTATGATTGATGCTCATACCTTTATAACTACCGCATCCAACGTCAGCCCCGACATATACATAAAAAGAGATGAACCCGATTGCGTTTCTTGCCTGTTTTTTTCGGTGATTAGATTGTTTATTCTAACCAGCGATATAGTTTTAACGTTCATAAGTACCTTTTCTCGGTCTAAATGATCGAGACTAATACTATAGCAGTAAAGTTTGTGAGTTTGGACGTTGAAGGTAATTTGCGGCTCTCCGATTTTGAAAATTATTTCACTGTTTGGTGCAGACCAAGTTGTGCGAGTCAGTTAGTATGAAATATTTTGATTTCGATAAGGTATAAGTAACCAAAATATAACAATACTTTCTGTCACCAATGGGTGTGAGTTTTGCCGTGAGTTTACCTATATAGAAAGGTAACAAAAAGTATTGAGTTTGAAACTGATCTAGGTTTCCAGTATCTGAGTATAGTTTTAAGAAAGTAGTCGTATCCCCGGCGCGGTCGCGGAGCGCACGACAACCTGAGTTTAACATCTAATGAGGAAAGTTCTAGGAACTTTGTCATTCGTGCAACTGCAGGTCCAATACAGTCAACAAAATATATGTCTATTTTTTTATTTATTTTTTTACTAGCTTCTGTTTGCGACCTCGTCCGCGTGGAATAGTTACTTTGGGCTGCCAGAGACCAGCGGAGGCTAACAGAAGGAAAAAAGAACGATTTTGTAACATTATTCATTGGTGCTACGCTTCTATTTGTATTAGCATGGTGATGATAGCCTATAGTCTTTCTCGATAAATGAGCTATCTAACATATTTTTCAAATCGGATCACTAGTTCTTAGGTAATAGAGCGTTCAAGCAAATTGACTCTTTAACTTTATAATCTTTATATATAAATTTGTTCTGTGCGTGTGTATGTCGCTGAACTCCTCCTAAACGGCTCGACCGATTTTAATAAAACTTTGTGTGCGTGTTGCAGTGGATCCGAGAATGGTTTAGATTACAATTGGACCCGGTAGGTGGCGTTGCGGTTGACTTTTTGTTTTTTTTTATTATCAAGGCAGGACAACGTCCGCCAGGTCCGCTAGTATTAGTATAGAAGTATAGATTTATTATTTTAAATCTATCATATTTAATAGGATTAATGACTATTGAAATTTTATAATATAGATATTATCGAATGAAACTTTGTCAAAATCTACTGTAATTTTTTTAAATTTGTGGCTCTCTAAACTGTAATGACAACTTAAAAAATATTTCATTCACACAAATATATGTAGACCTCGACGGCTCTATCTGTTTTTAAAATAGCCGAATGATAAAAGCTTGGTTTGATGTACCAATAAATCATCATCAGCCTGTAAGAGACCCACTGCAGGGCCATAAGCCTCAATCAATAAATATTGTCATAAAATTATAATGCCGACTGTACTTCATCGCACAGTTCTACTGCTACTATGAAACTGGATTTGCTGTAAAATAAATTTAAAAGCTTTATTTTTTATTTTATGAGACAACATTTTAATCGTTTGTTTGTTTATGCTTCTGATCTTCGCTTCTACCCACAGTTTCTTGCCAAATTACAGGAAAATTGGTTTAATTATAATACACGTTTTTTGTGGATTTTAACTATTGGTATAGCAAATAGTACCACTGTAATATTTTAATGTGATATTTTGTAATAATGTAATATTTTGGTTTAATTTTTTAGGTCGTTTATCTACGTCACTATTCGTCCAATGTATGGATTACCAAAAAAGAGTTGGCCCCAACGCGACGCATGCGCCAACGTCAGTAGTCCAAGAGATATCCAAGGAAATTTGTGCACATATTTGCGATATATCTACACGTTGCCGGTTTACTACTTAATGATTGGAAATGCCCCTTTCTGTTCATCCGCCAAAAACGAATGTAAGTGTCTATGTTTGTAAAATGTGTATAAACCAAAAAGATAAACCAGAACAAGTTTCTTGCCGATTCAGCTTGATGCCTGAGTTGTTTGTCCGAACCGGAGATTGTTTTAATGTTTATAAAGGCTCTGTCGGCGACTAAAATGAATAACTTATTTTTCATATTTCATAATGTTACTGCGACACGACGTGCAATAGTTTTTCTTATGTTGGATCAGTTATTGAAATGTCATCCAATACATTAAATACATTTTTAAATAATTTTTGAGTAATCGATCCTCTAGATCTCAATTTTTTCATGAATCGATACCACAAACCACGATTTGGATCGATTATTTTGCGAAGAATCGCCATCTCTACTTTTTTTTTTATCGTGGGGAATTCCGTCAAGGATACGCCACCCTCTCGGGGGAGAGGATGGGCTATGTCCGATTCGCACGGACTAAAACCCCACGGTGTACCGTCCGACCGTATTGCTGGGGCGGCAAGGGATCGAACTACACTATTCCCCTTGGATAGCTGCCCCAACGGTCCGCCCGGCGGAAGGTGGCCGCCGGGCTCCGTCCTAATAGGTAGACAGACTGGGTACATACCAGCTGCCTCCCCTCGTCTACCGGACCTGTGCAATGAGGAGCCCCCGGCCCATCCTCTCAGGACCGGTTACGGTGGTGGGAGGAGAAGGGCAAATCATCGTCTCCTCTCTCCGGTCCTCCGTTGGCGGAGAGGGCCACTCAGAAGGTAATCTTCGCGGACCCTCTCCGCCGCCTCCTTCTGCGAGATTACGTCCTCGCAGAAGGGGGTCATCGCATTCCATGCCTCTTTGCTGTCGAGCATGGTCGAAACCACACTCGGCAGCGACAAATCCAACCATACCGCCGCAGTTAGAATGCGGCGTTGCGGAGGATACCGCGCAGCACACTCTGTCTGAGTCATGCGGCGGTTGGCTCCCTACGAGCGATCTGGTGCAAGTACCACCCGAAGCAACCATGCCCGGTGAGTACCTGCACCAGTCTGAACGACAGGGAGCCCCAGTGTCTTCCTATCCATCCGACAGGACCGGGCGGACGGCGTCAATAGTGTAACGCCCATACTGCTCGTCCAGGTCCTGCCTCCTCCCGGGCCTCCCTTCTCTTGGCCTCAATCTCCCTGGGAGCAGGAGGCTCGTGGATAAATTCGTACAAGGCGGCAAGAACTCCCGCCTCCAACTCCCAGGGCAGGGAGCTGGAGTGCGCAAGGCCGTTGCGGAGGCCAATGTGTTTTGACGTGAATCAAGCAATAGCAAGTTCGTATAAAGTAATATTAATTAATTTACAGTTGACTGAGATTTAATGCATATGTAGTGAGCAGAGGAAAATACTGCTCAATCCTTTCCGACAACCCCAATAGTAACATAGTGCGGCGTGTTGATAAATTCAGTAGAGTTAGATTTTCGTACGAACAAAATTCTGACAAGCAGCGATTTGATATCGTCAGGGACCGTTTTGTCAGCATTCCTTTTAATTCTCTCTTCTCACCCTCCATTTATAGACATGACAATAGGGATGTGTCACTAACGTCTATCGATATTGACAATATTTCCCTAATAGTAATCAGGTACCAAAATTAAATTATATCGTATTCGAAGATTTAAGATTCGAATATTTGAGTCGTTACATTTAAAAATGAGCTAAATCCAATATTAAGCGTTCATACGACATGTTTATTTTTTTAAAGATTTCCAGTTTCTATACATCGATAACGAAGTACAAATTTTGTCGTTCATAAGGTTTTTAGTTGTTTTATGGTGTTGATATTTTAAATGTACAACATTTGTAAAATAACGAAAATAGGAATTAGGAAAGGGTAAAATTGGATTTTCCTTATTTTGAAATGTAACGACTATTTATAACTCGTAAAACAATAAGGGAATTATGTATATGATAATAATAAGATATTTCTATTGATAATTAAATGTTTAAATATTGAACACTTTTGTATTATTGCTTAGAAAACTAATAACTATGACCGATGTAAAATAGAAGCAAAAGAATTTGCCAACAGAAGAATACGAATTCCATAATGATCTTATAGTTAGCTAAAGTTATCTACAGATATAACATCATTGAACAGTAACCCGAACCCGAAAATGAATATAACAAACAGTTATTTTAACGTAAATAAGTTTGGTTATTTCGCTTCAGTTAAACACGGGAGCCCTGTTATACATGTGTGATACATGTAGAAAAAAAATTATGATCGCACGTGAACATATACGTAGCTCGATATTCCGAAACAACTAATTTGAGATAATCATGCCTTTTACTTTTGCTTGTGAATTGTGCATAGCACAGGAAGGGGTAGTGATATGTTCCGGAATTCCTCCGTTATTATTTTTAAGACTTCTATTTTATATATTTATCATAGAATGATAAAGTAATTGCGCTGTATTTGGTAAAAAGTAAGTCTATAATAAAAAAACACCTCTAGAATCCGTCTAGAAACCATCCACTGAGACCTCTAAAATCCATTGCTAATTGCCACTGCCCCACCGTCTTGCAAGCCTTTCACTAACTGGATATATGTGTTCCCAAAACGAGACAAATAAACAAAGAGCCACTAAGAAAGCTTTGTCACTTTTTGCATAGTGGTAGTAATCCAGCCAGTTACAATTGTTATATCTAATACCTATATTTTTAATCTATGTATTAATGTATCCCGTCACTAGCATTCGGTGATACAAGGCAAGTGCCGGTGACAGCTCGTGTTGGATTGCTAATACCAAACGGATTATGCTCACATGTATTATGTTATTGGGAAAATATCTAATATATATGGATTCTATACGCATTCCCGAGCCAATATATATTATTATTAGATATTTTCTATGATTTACTTTGAGATTTTAGCTCTGATTTATTATAAAACATTGTTTTAGTTCTTCAATCGTGGTCTTATAATGAGATTGCCTCTCGAGCTAATGTATTTGTGAATTATTAATGTAACAATAACTATTCAAAACGCTCTACTTAAGTCGGACTATTCTAAATTCTTTTCAAGTGCTATTGAAGTATTTTCAGTATTTATGCTAAGCTGTGTGTCGCGTTTGACATCGAAAGGGTTTGGGTGCGCCAACCTCCTAGACAAATAACGTCCCGCGGGAAACAGCGCAGCTGATTCTTTTACGACCAGTTTTGTTTACGATTTAGGGACGCTGTCAGAAAAAAAACTCGCAGTTTTATCATTTAAGGAGATCATTTGTTTCCATTCGACTGACGCATCCAGCTTAGAATTGGTTTTAGAAGTCCCTTTTGTTCGGTTAATTTAAGTCATATTAGCCCCTTTGTTTGAATAAATTAGGGCTGAATTTTATTTTTTTAAAGGTAATTTTATCTTTATTAACTCCTTCAATCTACTTACCAATGTGAAGTAACCGTTGTTAATATTTTATGTTACTTTATAACCCTGAAATAGATACATTCTTGATGAGCAAAATCTGCAGCAAAGTCTTACTACTACTCCACAAATCTTAATATAGTTCAAACTAGCGGGCTCGGCAGACGTTGTCCCGCTCTGATTATAAAAAAATCCTTTTTCAAATTGTATATCAAAACCTTTCATAAATCACTTTACCCATTGGTGAAAACCGCAAGAAAATCCATTCAGTAGTTTTTGAGTTTATCGCGAACAAACAGACAGACAGACGCGGTAGGGGACTTTGTTTTATACTATGTAAGGATAATACGATATTTTTATAAATCGAAAACAAATTAATACCATGTCAATTTCTCTTGACTGAAATGAAATTTAATTTTTGTTCCTCTTAAAGAATTTAAATAAATATGGCCAGGTTGACAGATATTGTGGTCCACGAAGCCAGTGGAAAACTTAAAGTTGTTACGTTTGCAAGATGGCAGCGAGTGCTTTCCGAGTGCTTTCTGAGCGCACCGCCTGCCAGATCTCTAACTCGATTTAAGTTGATTACCGACTTGTGACACAGTGGATTTTTATCGCACCGAAGCGTAACTGTGATTGGAATTCGCCATTACTTATTTCTGACAAATGTCGTTCAATTGTATTAATAATAACTTTGAGAAGCATTGTAAGTTGGAAATTTAATTTAGCAACATTATCTTACCCATAAGTAGTCTGAACTGATATTTCCTTAATTTTTATATGAAAAATAGTAAAAAGAGACATACCGCCTGTTAAGCCTAGATACAAAAATATTATTGTCAGCGTGTTCTGTGTGTATCTAATCCAAGTTGAAATATTTTGGTGCGAATTTTCTTGCTTTATGGAAGAAATAGATATTGGTAGTGCGGAGTATTCAGGACGAAATGTTATTCTACTACTTACAGTTATATTCGATATGGTTATAGGAATAGGTCTGAATAAATTCGAAATCTAGATTTACAAAATTTTAAGCTCTCGAATCAAAACCAGAAAAATTTTTCGTGTACAATTTATTTATAATTAGATCCCATAATTCCCATACACTATAGCTTCAAACCTGAACTAGCTGAGAAACTTATACAGAAAAAAAGTAAAGTCATAACCAATGTAATTTTTTAATGATTTGTGACGAATGTCGGTGTCACAGAATCCGGCATTTCCTCCAGCGTCTTGTCATTAGCGAAGTTAAAGGAAAATGAAAGGGGCGAGCCTCGCCCCTAGACGTGGATTAACGGGATCTAGCTCGACTCCGTGTAATGTCCGCCTGGGACTCTCGGTTATGTCTATTTAAAAACCTACTTTTAAAGTTTTTCCATTATTCGGCAGCCGAAAAATGCTCTTAGTCATTATCGATATTTATAAAATCAGTCAAGTATAGTTTATTAACTTTTATAAAGACTGTGTTATAGTTACTATTAATGTTTGATAACAGAAATTTCAAAGCGAACAATGAGAATAAGACTAGAAAGTTGTGAGTATGATGGTGGATGGATATAGGAGTAGAAGAAGATCGAATAAGGTGTGGATGGATTGTGTGAAAAATGATATGCGTATAAAAGGTGTGAATAATGAGATGACATATGACAGGGGTGAATGGAAAAGGAAAACATTTTATGTCGACCCTACTTGGGTGGGATAAGTGAAAGAAGGTGATGATGAATGAGAATACAAAAAACCCTGAAAATTTGTGATCAACCTGATGTAGACATCTACTACGTCTTTATTCATTTTCTGATATTTGAAACCGGCTTGTATGACGGTTGACATATTTCATTCTACTTAGAATTTCAAATTCAAATTAATTTTTAAGAGAAGACATTTTCGCAAGAACTACTTACTGGATGTATTGTTACGAAATTTGGTAAAAGGACTGATTTCATAAATAAGAAAAATAATAGTTATTCCATTACGTTTCATCATATTGTGCGAAAACGTTTAAGGTAATGTGTGTATCGGATAAAGAAGGTATTCATTAGTATATCAAGATCGGAAACTTGTGAATTACACATTAGTTTGCGTCATGCAAAAACATTTCAGGTTAGTTTTAGACTTATCTATAGTTATTTGTGAATATATACACAATTGTGCATAATAATGTTAGTAATGTTGTAATTCTGTATTTTAAATCCCGTATTTCTTGTTTTTTGTAACCTTAAAATATTTGTTTCTTGTATTTATTAAATTAGCTACATATACAAAAGTATTAGGCGCTCAGTTAAGTGTATTTGAGTTGTTGTAGTTGAGTGTATTCGCTGCAGCACCATGTGATGACGAGTTATAGGGAATCCGATAGCACAAAAACTTCTCTTTGAAAAAATACTTAGATGTGCTAACTTCCACGTTGAGCTGTATGTGTTCGAGTTTATAGAAATATTTATTTTTATATAAACATACAAGCTAAAAATATATACTCAAGCACCGCAACAAACTATAATGTATTAATTAATTCTAAAAAATGTGAAGAATATTACAAAAGATAAAAAAGAGTCGAGGTAGTTATAAGGATTACTTACAGCAGTAAAAACTCAAAACAACGGAATTTAAACTGTTTTCTCTTTTGAATATTGAAATTAATTATAGTATGAATTATATAAATTTCATAATTTGTAAATTGCAATTATTACCATTAGTCTTTATTTCACATCCGAATATTATTTATATACTTAATTAATTAATTAAACATATGATGGGCCGCACAATCTCAATATTAGATCTGCACAGGTTGCTATACTACACGTCGCTAGGCTGACGCAAGCCGCGTAACTGCAATGCGGCCGGTCACGCTTACTACCATGTCATGAGGAGAAATTATAAATTTATCTCCTGCCAAAAAATACCGCGCAACGCACCTAAAGATGTTGTTACTTTAAAAAAAATAGAAATACCATTTTTAAATTTTACATAAAAATAACAATTTATTGAAATTCCATTATGTAAAGTCGTCCCGCACCGGGAGCGCGAGCTAATTGCCATTTAATGGCTTTTATGCAGGGATAAAAAACCCATTAAAGATTTCCATTTTAATATTAATATTTTATATGTTTATTTTCGGATTATAATAATGGTTCTAGCTTAACCACAGTTAATATTGTCGATTGCAAATTCGCCTCCGTATCGATTCGACTCGTTAAGCCTTTATACAAATCTCATTGAAATCGGTTGCGAATAAATAAAAAAACAATATTTAATCTGTTTTTTTTTCTTCTTAAATGTTTCAATGATAATAATAATCTGTCAATTGAGAAGCGACATAAACTTCATCTGTACAAAATTTCATAATAATAGACTTGATGATCATTCAATGTCCGTTATAATATATATGAATGACAATACGTATACAAACAAAATTACACATGTATAATACACATAAAACTTATTTTAAGCGTACAGCATTGTTATAAAGTTCCAGATACTGATAATTATCACAATAATAATTAATATTACAGTAGACTATTTAAACTATAATTGCTTGTGTAGTTTATTGATGAAGTTTACACGAGTTGGCACCACTATACGTAGTGAATTATACACGTTGACTCATACGTCAACAATAATGGTGCTAAAAAAAGGCATATTTGTGTTAAAGCTTTGTTTGATTTATGTAATTGCCGCAACGATGTCGCATAAGGCTGTAGGCGTATATTACTCATTCACCACCTTGGCGTTGATCGAGCGATATACTCATTTGATATTCAGTATGGTCGAATTATATATAGACTATATACAATTGAACTGCTATAGAAATGTAAGCACACTGTAGGCCAGTGATTGCGGGGAACGAGGTTCTTACCCGCATCGCTGCCGACAGCTGATGGAGTCAGGTCAATGAAGGATTGATTTGTTCGTGAAACGAGACTGACCGTGAATTGGATGTCTTGAGATATTTTCGGTTCTTATTTACTGTTAACGTTCAAATGATTCGTATAATTGCTATGTGGTCAATTTATACGCAGTAGAAGTTGGAGCGTCGAGCTACCAAAACCTTCGAAAAATCCACTAAAAGTTTTGGTTTCTCAAAAGCAAACACAAGCCCATTATTGACCAGTATGATTTTAATACTAGGTAAAATCACAAATTAGCTATGTCGTCATGTTTCTATTTCAGTAAAAATAGTAATAGTTTTTTAGGTTATAGTGCTATGCTCTAGGTTCAAAAATACAAAGAACATTACCGATTTGCCCCATATAAAGTTCAAACACAACATCAAACTGGTTTTGTTGTGAAAAATATACTATAAAGTGAATCATTACGTGAACGATAATAAAACGATTTTGATTAAAAAATGTTGTTATAAAAATATCTTATTTATACTATTATACTATAATAAAACTGTAACAAGGACAGATCTGTACATTAAACATTTTTTGAAAATTATAATCGGGATATACTTTGTTATCGACATAGAAGCCAAAAATAATCCTTTTATAATTTCTATCAGTCTGTCTGTTCCCTGTAAACACGCATCACTCTGAAAGTACTGAACGGATTTTGACGAAACTTGACACAGTAATACTAATATTATAAGGGTACATTAAGGATAACGGACGAAAGTCCAAAACATGTAGTTAGTTAAATTCTTGACGGATTTTGTTAAATTTTCTTTGTGCTATATATATATAGCAGATTAGCCATCAATTTTAGCTATATTGGTACGAAGTTCCTTATTGCGCGTTACACGCTTTGACCAGATGGGAGTTAGACCGAAAAAAATGTAACAAGATTTGTTGCGACACCTTAGTACAAGAGCGCAACGTTAGAAGAACAAAATTTTTAGAAAAGCTGGTTCTTTAGTATATCATTTTTTATGCTCTTCCAAACAAGGTTTAGGATACCTGGTTGCCGGTAAACGTTGTGTTTATTAATGCTCATCACACATTTATAGGTAAAAATATTGATTTTTAAATAATTTTAGGAAACTATTTTTTCAGTAAAACTTTCTTTTTAAACGTTATAAAAAACCTTTTTAAAAATTTGTCACTGCCAGGCAATTTTGTTATTGCCAATAATGTGCCCGATGATATTCTTTATAAATAAAATAATTTATCTAAGCAATTTTATTTTTTACATTGCAAAGAACATATTTCATTTTATTATCCATTATGATATTAAGATTTCACCGTAAACAATGGAAAACAAAGATAAACGTAAATATATGACTTGAGGCTGACGCCATCTTGAATACATGCATCTATAACAGACGCTGCCACAATTATCGCAATTTTTATCATACAGCCAGTGTTGCGCTACAGTATATCTATATCTAAGTTATTCTATACATATTATTTTTAATTTATCCTCTCTATGTTTAAATAAAATAATATTAAAATGACAGCTATCTTAACATAGTTTGAACATATTTTTTTTATTTACAAAAAATAGCATCGACCACATTATTGTCTGTAACAAAAATGTCTGGCAATAATAATTACATGTTTTAGTAGTGTTTCAAAGTTAGTGAAAAACGAAACATTCTAAAATTATTGAAAAAAAATATACTTTTGCCTGTAAAGGTGCGTAATGCGCTAATAAACGCAACGTTTACCGGCAGCCAGGTAGCCCGCACGCTGTTCTGAAGAACATAAAGATATATAAAAAACTAGCTTATTAAAATTCGCTCTCGAAACCGTTGCTAGCTCTTAGACGAATAGTTATAGCCCAGTGACAGTTGTCCCGTCCTTCTCATTCATATCTTTTTAATATTTATATTTTTCTTTGATACAACTGAATGTGAAAAAGTTTTAATACAAGTTGAAAATAGTTATGATAAAGTGGTAGAGATGATTATTTAATTTTATTTCTACGTATTGTGCATGTGCAGAGTCTATGTACAGTAGGTTAGATGTCGTGACAGAGAAAAAGAGAGAGAGTGTATATAATATATACATCCATGCATTTCAAAAACTAACCAGTTCAAGGATTACCTATTGATGTATCAACTTTTATTAACTTGATTATCCCAGATCATTCAGTGTTTAATTTATCTTTATTTATTTTATGAATATATTTTATCGTTTAATTTACAATTTAACTCTATCAACTTCATATTTTATAATGTAAACTATACTGACTGTGTGTGAAGTGGAGGGCGATGGATGTGAGTATTAATTAATACACATAGGCAGAGACATCTTGAATCTGGAATTCTACTCTTCTGTCAAGATCAACACGACGTAATCGATGCTTGCACGTTACATTTATGGAATACTAAGAACTTCGGCGCATATAAAAAACGCATGAGAAAGATCTAATCGGTGAGCAAAAGCTTAATTGCTATCTTCAGTTTTAACAAATCCAAAAAAAGAATACTATATTTTTTATAAAAGATTGAAAAAAGGGCGTTATGTGATATTTCTTATATAGGGGCCTCTTTTTGATGCATGTATGACGCAACTATGGCTTATCATCCAAGTTAGGCACTTTATGCTTGTAATTTCCAAGATCAGAATTTTCCTACCTAGCCGTGAAATGAAAATATTTCTCACTCACTCAGGTATTCACATTGCATTTCTCTCTTCACTAAGTCTATAAGGGAGTATTACCAATTTAAAATTAATTGTGTCAAATATGCTATAAATTAATATGCCTTGGTATATACCAAGACTCGAAATTAAGTCAATATGATCCATTCTACCGCTACGATTTACAAATATGCATACTAAGTCTACTTGTGTAAAGTAGATCAGTAATTTATGAACTATTCGCGAGATTTACCCAAGTCCATATTTATTCGGTACTTACAGGATTTCAAACCTTATTCTGTATATGATTAGTTTTAAATTCGTGAACTAACTGAACAATAAATCCTTGACATAAATAGCAACAGACGATATCTATCGCTCTTGTTAAACATAATGTAATCATGAAACCGTTATAACCGGCTTGCGCTGATATGCAAGCGTTGGTTAATACGAGAATTAATTGGATTAAGTCCTCATTCACACAGACATGTAACAACATAATACATAAGATAACATAATAACGAAACAAACATCAAAAATCTTCGCCGACGCACTCCTACGCAAACACAACGATAGAAACCTCATAGAAAATGAGTCTAGTCTCCCTTTTCGAATCGCTTGTGATGTGTCCGCATACCCAAACATTCCATTATCGTCATGTTTTCGTAATTATCTGGAAAATATATCACAGATAAAAAAGTTAAATTAATATTCGGAGAGTTTTAGATGTTACTGTTTTTTCCGGTAATTGTAAACTTATAATTATGGACACTTATTAGAAAACTGAATGAGTTTCATGGGAATCGTGTACATTTAAATATTTTACCGTACTTTCGGGCTTAAACTCAATATTATTAGCTTACGAAGGTCTCTACTATTAACGGCAATTCATTAATTTACTATCAAACATAATTCACTCATACTTACACTTACTTACTACAAGGTTTGGGTAAAAACAGAAAATTATTTATAAAAGCAAATAAAGATTTTGAAAAAGTGGGTTTTATTATTTTCACGAGACACTTGTAGAGACGTACTGTAAAAAAAAAATTGCATTGCGGTGTAAACACAGCATATTGATACGCACAAAACTAAATACTCTGGTATACATTTAGTAGTTTATATGTTACGTTATTATGCTAATGAGCTGGTCTGCGGGACGCGGTTTATAACCGAACTTATACCCAAGCTACGAGAGTAAACAACCCACAGAATGTTATTTTCATGCATTTAAATCGTCAATATCGTCAAATATCTATATATTATTGATTGATTGATTATTGATATATGTACTATTAATGAGATGAGTTGGTCTGAACTCACTACAGGACTGAACCGAGTGGCAAGGTGTGTAGGGTGTGTGGCAAAGCAAAAAAAAAATAACAGGGGTGTCGTAAAGACATATATAAATATGTGTATTTATAAGATATACATGTAACTTTTGCATTATAGAAAAAACATATAAATTCAATAAAATTAACAAAAAGCCAACGTCACGTTCCCAGACTTGCATCGATCCAAATACTGACCGCGCCCGATGTTGCTTAACTTCGGGGATCATACGAGAACCAATGTCTTAAACACTCCACCCGACACAGTATTCACCCCCACCAATTTTCGTCACTCAAAAAGGTTGCTGATCAAAATTTTAAACCCCATGAGATGTTTGACTTCAATAAATAAGCAATAAAACTAACAATAATATCTGACAATGAGTTCCAGAAATAAGAAAGTTCGAACCATCTTGACCTTATTAATATCCATATAGATTTGAATTAGAAACATTCTTCTCGTGTACGTAATATTCATCATTTGAAGTTCAGACTATTGCCTTCAACTTGCTATCTTAGTGTTATTACAGAATATCAAGTTACACTTGAAACTGTCTGACGTTGTCCTTTGTACATATATATGACAGATAGGTAAACATTTATGTTCAAGAGAATATATGATACTTGGAATAATGTTTTGTTTGAATTTCTCTGGTACTAATTGTGACATTGAAAATGTTAATGCAACTGAGTATCACTAAATTGTTGAATTAACTGTAATTTTTAATAGATACATAATAGAGTCTATACATAGCTATAGTTAATTAAAACTAAGCATAATTAACTAATATAGTAAATCTGATAAATGACGAATGAATAATTATTTTTGAAAACAGTATGGAGTTAGCGTTCTGTTTGTTTTTATTCGGCTGCTAATTACAAATATTATAATTAAAATGTGACAATTTGCGGTCGGAGCGCTCTCGGCGAACAGTTTAAAACGAAATTGACCTCAACGAGTAAGTAAGCTCACAGTGTAATAAAAGTTATTATTTGCTTTATTAAAACGTTTCTCCGATTATATTATGTTAATACTTGATGATAATTAAAGTTAATTAGGATTTTAAAGCTTTTAACATTTATGACTTTACCTTGTGCTATTTATTCCTCTTTTCATATTGTTCATTTTTTCCATTTAGTATTTGTTTTAATTTTTATCTAATATAACCTTAGTAAAATTATTATTTCCCATTTTAAGATTATTATATTTTTAGAACCGTGGTGTTAATGATGGACGGTATTACAATAAAATCAGTATCGCGCTGTCGCCTAACATGCGTCTGTAATGAGTTACGCCAAAGACTGGCCGTGCTACCCTTCCTTCGACCCGCACATCATCCCCGCTACGCAATGGACTTCGTACCGTTAACACGTGGGTTAATCGAATGTCGTTCGAGTCAAATTTACTTGTTACCAGTAAAAAAATAGACTATCATTTAGTTAAACTATGCTTGCACTTACATGTTATAATGTAGTTGCACGTCATTTGTAGATTTCTCCTTTAATATCTTCGTATTCATTCCGATATCCAGAATAGAACAGTCACTCTATAGCACTTTTATATATTTTACAAGACAGACGGTAGAAATTTATGATAAGAAAAAGTCTTGCTAAATATGTATACAGGTAAGGGAGACCCTTCTACTAGATTAGGTTGTGGAAGCGATGCAGCGAAAGGCGACCTAACTTAATGATCCTTTGAAAACGAAATTATACATTTATGAAAATAATTTTAATATTTCAACATAAATTATGCAGCATTAAAGTTACAAGAGCGCTATTACGCAAATTGAGGTTTGAGTCGCCTCTGAAGTTCGGGACATAAATGTATTTAATGTAGGTATAGTGGACCTTTCCATGAGCTCACCGTTCGTGGCTTGTTATTATGAAGCAAGCAAGTTTCATTTCTGTAAATACTTTCAATCATTATTAATATTCATTGTTACGTATTATTATTATTAGTAAAAAACATTTTAGACATTGTTAAAGCTGCAAAAGCCTTAAATATACAAAATCTATACAAGATAAATAACGTGCATATTGAATATACATTTTCTAGTAAATTACAAAAATTGTAGTTACTTTTAACCGCGTTTCTAACCGCTTACGTTGCACAAGAGAACACATATCGACGGTAGCGCTCGTAGCAAATGTAGCAACCGCCAAATCGCGTTACTGCGTAGCACTGCGCTACTCTCATAAAGTCCAGGTGTTACGAACAGAGTTGACAACTATTGGGCTAAATCTGGCACCGTTTGTAGACGTCTTCTAGCATTTTTTTTTCTCTCTTTATTTTTTAAGGGACTTTCTATCATTTTTTGACTCTTAAAAATTTACTCTTTTTGACAAAACTCTTAAATCTAAAAACACAAATAGCCTAACTACTAAATATATTTCACAGCTTTTTGCAACAATCCGATATCGGTTCAGACAGAATATTGTGATACAAACCCACATCCTCGATATTAATATTGTACTGTTTAATAAGACGCATCCTCTCAATGTTATATTTTTTGGACTCTTTCAAAAGATGATGGATGTCGGCAACCTTACCGCACTCGTTGCAATTTGGTGAATTATAAATTTTCATAAGGTGTTTAAATTTCCCTGATGGAATATGTCCAGACCGTAATCTAAAAGTAGATATAAGTAATGTACTATTTATTTGCCTTTGTGAACCACGGTACAGGTGGAGGCTGACACTGTATAGTATGATACCAAATCCCTTTCTCTCTTGAGTCTTCTAGTATTTGGGAGTTTACAAAGCAATCTTAACCCAAAAAAAGTTTTAAACTTTAGATTTAAATAAGATATTATATATTTGTTGATCTACTAATTTTACAATCCTACTAAGATTGTTTTCACGATTTTTGAAAGTTTAATATGTGCCACACTTGTGATATAATGATTTTGTTTGATCCTTCACGTTTCAATTCCATCCAGCATTCGAAATCTGTGTCATCGGTAAAAATAATGAATAACGGGCTCGTCCGGGATTCGAACCCGGGACCACTCGCACCCGAAGCGAGTATCATACCTCTAGACCAACGAGCCGTGTCTATATATTTCACACTTTATAATGTCTTTGTAGTACAATAGATACCTCCTATTACATTTGAATACGTATGTAAACAATAAGGGATTATATCGTGCTTGGAATTGTTTAAATTTTATTTCTCAAGGAAATCATAGTATTGATACAAACATAATTATATTAAAAAATAAATACAGTGAATACCTTAAGTATTTTTTGTAAATAAATTCCTGTAAATATTATATTTTTATTATACAGTTGCGTTAAAGAAAATTATAGGTGCGAATATGAATTGAAATAATGAGAACTATAACTTTGATTAAACGAAATGAGTACTGTATTAGCAATCTCATAGATATAATCTCTTATATCATAAGCATATATGTCAGTGATTTAAGTGATTTTATAACTCTCTATTACTAAGTCTCAGAAGAAAATAATTTTTAGAACAAAAAAAACATATTGTTTCGTTCGCAATACGAATTTTGTTAATATTTCAGACTGCGAGATGTCCCTATGGAAAACAATTAGTAGTTCAATAGTCGTTATCAACAAGTATCCAATCTTTTGCATGTTTTTAGTACAACTATTTTAATATAACACATTATTGACGAAATTACGCGCGCCAAGGAGTCCATGAACTGCCACCGTCGTTAAAGAATCACTATCTATTGTAATCGACAATCTACTAACTGGTTTGTTTTTTCTTTTTTTATATCATAGGAGGCAAACGAACAGGTAGTTCACCTAATTTTAAGTGATCACCACCATCCATAGACACTAGCAAAAGCAAGGGAGTCGCAAGTACGTTGCCAGCCTGTGTTCGGGGTGAGGGAGGAGGGGCGGGGGAGGTAGGAGGTGAGGAGGGAGAGAAGGGAAGGTGGGCCTCCGGCACTCTCACAAACCGAACGAAACGCAAGAACTATTATTTCACGTTGGTTTTCTGAGGGTCAGGTATTAGTACCCCGGACGAGCCAGCCCATTCATGCTAAAACCAGTTATAGCTTCATCGTGACTCTACCACCACAACGTCTTTCGATAATCAGATACACATAAATTTATTTCGAAGTTCAGTATAATTTTATACTTGCGTGAAAAAGTCACAAACAATTAGACTACAAGACTGGTCTGATAAATATGATGGTCAGAGCACTGAACGTAAAGCCGACAAAGGCCGATAAGACCTGATAAATGTAGATCACGAGATCGACAATGCATCAAGAGGGTTGAATCTTGATGTATTGTGGTACTGTGTGTGGCCACTAAACATACTATTTAATAATAATTTATATTAAAACTAACATAAAAAATTGCTCAATACAAAATCATCACGCCTTTGTGGCTCCAATGCGCATTCTACAGTGGTTCTTGACATCTTATAAAAATAAAGATTGTGATGCAATTACAGCTAGAAATAAAATCGGCTGAGTGCCTTAAGCGCTCGCCTTAATAGTCCGGTGAAGCTGTAAAGATCTTGCCAGGTCAATAGCGTAGTCAGTTTGAGAAAAAAAAAACAATTACAGCTAGCATGGAACCAGGGTATTTTTATCTCCACTAAAATCCCTGCAATATTTAAATTGTATTCTGTAACCTATTGACAATTTTAAAGTTACAATAGACATATTACAAAGTTTACATATGGTGCATTGCAATCCATACCAAAAATCGTAAACAGAATCAACCAAAATGTTTAAGTATAAATCTATACATGTAAATACAATTGGAGTGTTTGTTGTTTGTTTGGACTAATCTCCAAGATGGCTAAAGGTTGTTACCTGTCATAAGTTAGCTCTGTTAAATTTTATTATTATCGTCTAGCTTCTACGGAAAAGCATGATATTATGTAGCTTAGACAATACTTCAAAAAGTCATCTAACTGTCAGTAAAAGTCTTATCAAAAATCTTTTATCCATCTCGGAAATAAACCTGTTGGTTTACCAGGAGTAGGAGACAGTAATTATGTTCACTATAATGGTGATCACCACACACCTGATGAAACAATTACCATAGCAGTACGTTTAGCCACGTCACATTCCGAAATACATTAATATATATTCAGTAACCAAGTGGATTGGAAAAGTTATCTATTCTGCTTTATCTTGCAACTGGCTATGAATTATAAATTTGATGATGGTCCCTACTGTTTTTGAAATACACTATGCGTGTCACATATTGTGCCCTGAAAAAAAGTAGCAATGTCAAAATTATAATAAAAAAATAGGATAGTCCATAATTAATCGAACGAAAGAACTAGAAGAACTAGAGAACGAGAGTCTGGAGATCTGTAGTTCAGGTCTTTGAACCTTTTTCAGACTCCAGACCTCACATTAATTTGCACTATAAATTTACTATTTCTTTTTTTTGTTCGCAAACAATATTGTATAGCTGTAAGAATCTAATTGTGAGGTCAAATAAATAAATTTATTATTTAAAAAAAAGTCTAGAAAAAACGTAGTCTCCATATAATAACAAAAACATAGTAGCAGACATAAGCTGGTCTGTATTACTGTATTCGATGTTGCAGATTGTTATGATGTTAGTAAGCCGCAGCAGGATTAGGATCGTGCGGCAGACGCTATCAGAGCGCCGCGAAATGGCACGTGCGATGTTGCATCGTGATAAAGCTTATTTATTCAGAATTATTTATGCTTTCCGTGTAATGTTCCTGACATAAATAAGGGTTTGTCTTGTTGGTTTTCCATAATATAATGTAATAAAATCCCTAGTCTAAAATTAAGGTAATTTTGGATCGTGAGACGAATTCTATTCTATAAATATGTTGATCCACGTTGACTACCTATAACTTTCTTTTAACTTCATTTACCTCTACCTATTTACTCTTCGCTATTTTCTTCTGTCGCGTTCTGTTCGCGTTCTTCTGTCGCCGTCTATAAGAATATAATCATCGTGAAAACATAATTCCTCATTGTTGTCTTCACTATCAGAGACCTTTTCTGAACCAATAATATTTTAATAAAATAATAATTTTAATTTTATTTAAATATAATTTGAATTTCATTTATATTTGCAAGCAGCGTTGTATAGTGGTATGTTTTACTATATTTATGTAAAAAGTAATCTTTTTTAATCGAACAATAGATAAATTACACTGAATGATAGAACTATAAAAAATACTGGTGATAAACATGAAATAAAACGTGGTCGTATTCGCATCATCTTGCAAGTGCCAAGACAAAAGCAACTACTGAAAGAAAACAAAAAGTTTTATCTATACTAATATTATAAAGAGGTAAAGTTTGTGTTGTGTGAGTTTGTGAGTTTGTGTCGTTGTGGCGTTGTAAGAACTCAGGAACAACTGATCCGATTTAAATAATTCTTTCAGTGTTATATAGCTCATTCATAGTGAATGGTTATAGGCTATATATCATCACGCTAAAACTAATAGGAGCGGAGCAACAATGAAGAATGTTTTAAAATCGGGGTATTTTTTCCTTTTGAGAGCTTCGGCTGCGTCTTAGCGCAAAATAACTATTCCACGCGTGCGAAATCGCGAGCATAAGCTATTAACTAATTATATTATCTACTATACTAATATTATAAAGAGGTAAAGTTTGTGAGGTTGTAGGGGAAATATCTGGGGAGTCGGAGAAAAATTGTCGAACGAAAACGTTTCTTACGAACGCTGCCTTAATTGTGAGATATATTGATTGAGTTCTAGAGAAAAGTTTTAGCTTGATAATACCTATTACCGCTCCAACGAACTGGGCACGGGTCGGCTAGTATCTATATATAAATCGGCAGTGAGCAAACAATTACGAACATCTCCTTCCTCTGTTTTTCAAACGATTTCATTCATTCGTTTTTTATTTTGTCGCTATTGACGATATCAATATCAACATTTTGGAAAAAGTTTTATTTTCTCTATAGTCAAAATTCGACTAATGGACGAGCGCTCGTTTTACTAAAACGCTATTTTAGTTGCTCTCCTACAAGACACGCTAAGACATTAGGCGGTAAGTCGAACCCTTGTCAGTGACTACGTCACAGCATCCTTCCTTCCAATACATTTAATTAACACCCTTCCATCTCCGCGGTCCTATATCTTGAACTTGAATTTTCATCTAGCTTTTAGGATGTATCTGTATGACCCAAGTATTTAGACTTCAGGGCTGTCTATTAAATTGCTAAACTGTAACTATTTTATTACCTCATGATCAATGATCATATTACTAATGGATAGTTAAGGGTTAGATAATAGATAGGGTTGACAATTAATTGGTCCTTAGTTGTTAATAAAATGAAAAAATAATTAACAAGACATTTTTTTCCAGCTGTAAGACAGCTTAAGTTAGACACAATAATAAAACAGCATGTAACAAACAAATAACAACCCTAGAATCATTCTTAAGCAGCATAATATTACAACTAAAACTCGATAAAACTTGAACTGAATCAATACCACTAAACAATCTCATTTCAAAGTAAAGGTTAAAATATAAAGCATTGTAACGAGATCTCGGATACGGAATTCGATTTGAGTGTAAAGTTCCGAACAAAGGGGCAGGTTCCACAATAAAATCTTTAAGTACTTTACCACAACATCACGAACTTAAAGAAGGGTTGAATCACTAACTATATTGTTTATGTTATAGCTTGTTCAAAGAACAGTTTTTCACTACCAGGCTATATATATATGTATATATATATATATATATATATTATAGATAATTGATACCACTCCCTGAATGTCAAAGAACAGTTTTTCACTACCAGGCTATATATATATGTATATATATATATATATATATATTATAGATAATTGATACCACTCCCTGAATGAGAAATTATAAAATTCCTACATCAAATTTTGGTGTTACATTTATATGAAATAATTTGCAATAAATTGTTTCTAACGCAAAACAGAAAGCAGGTATATGGTCAGAGAAAGAGAAATATACATTACATTGGGAGATGTAGATGACAGAAATAAAATAAGACAAGGCATAAAAGTATATCTTTGTATGATCTACGGCATATACGAGTATTATCATTCAGTGGTTGCATTTTATATTTTGATTTTCACTAATTTATGTAAGAAGAAAAGATTACAAAGAAAAAATTATAAAGAAAAGATTAAAACATAGTTTGTTGAAGTTTCATTTCTGTTCCGTTCTCTTATGTTAGTAATCAGTTCACTATAAAAAAATACATTGCACCTTCTGAACTTAATAACGCTATGAAGCACTTCCATGGTGTAAATATTACTCAATTAAAAGTTGCATGAACCGATGGATTGATTCAGAATGACCCTTCGCTCTTAAGACTTGGACACAATTATCTTTTTATTACAGAGATAATAGAAGCCTACGCCCATTAGCATATATTAGTGGTTAGTAGCATTACTTAGGTTATACCATATGCAAAGGAAATCTAGAATGGAAAATTTTCACATAAAAAACAATAGTAACTTTGCTTGCTTTGGGAGCGCTCTGAAAAATTTAACGCTTACTAGTACATTCCCGTTCAACGATTGTTTACCTCAAGCGTCCTTATAACAGAAACCCCAACTATCAATAATAGTAGTAAATTCTGTGTCAAGAATTAAAAAGAAAAAAATAACTAAAAGAAACATGATTGATGGTCCACTTTATGTCTTAGTCAGTGCCGTGCGCTCCGGACTGGTACGTTTTTAAAAGAAAAATCGCTTTATTTCTCCTGGTTTTATCTTAAAACAATCAATCAATTGGTCGTCTCTAGCGGCCTCTTCACTCGCGACCTGTGCTACTGCGACTCTATCAATATCTTTAAACAACCCTAGTACTACATTTATTTCCTTTTTGCTTTATTTCTGCTTACAGTTTTATCTACATATGCACGAGACGTTACATTTAAAAATGAACTAAGTTCAATTTTTTTTATCTAATTCTTTATAAGGCAGTAATCCCGTCATAGTTTGTTTCCTAAAACTCGATAAAACTTGAACTGAATCAATACCACTAAACAATCTCATTTCAAAGTAAAGGTTAAAATATAAAGCATTGTAACGAGATCTCGGATACGGAATTCGATTTGAGTGTAAAGTTCCGAACAAAGGGGCAGGTTCCACAATAAAATCTTTAAGTACTTTACCACAACATCACGAACTTAAAGAAGGGTTGAATCACTAACTATATTGTTTATGTTATAGCTTGTTCAAAGAACAGTTTTTCACTACCAGGCTATATATATATGTATATATATATATATATATATATTATAGATAATTGATACCACTCCCTGAATGAGAAATTATAAAATTCCTACATCAAATTTTGGTGTTACATTTATATGAAATAATTTGCAATAAATTGTTTCTAACGCACTACCAGGCTATATATATATGTATATATATATATATATATATATTATAGATAATTGATACCACTCCCTGAATGAGAAATTATAAAATTCCTACATCAAATTTTGGTGTTACATTTATATGAAATAATTTGCAATAAATTGTTTCTAACGCAAAACAGAAAGCAGGTATATGGTCAGAGAAAGAGAAATATACATTACATTGGGAGATGTAGATGACAGAAATAAAATAAGACAAGGCATAAAAGTATATCTTTGTATGATCTACGGCATATACGAGTATTATCATTCAGTGGTTGCATTTTATATTTTGATTTTCACTAATTTATGTAAGAAGAAAAGATTACAAAGAAAAAATTATAAAGAAAAGATTAAAACATAGTTTGTTGAAGTTTCATTTCTGTTCCGTTCTCTTATGTTAGTAATCAGTTCACTATAAAAAAATACATTGCACCTTCTGAACTTAATAACGCTATGAAGCACTTCCATGGTGTAAATATTACTCAATTAAAAGTTGCATGAACCGATGGATTGATTCAGAATGACCCTTCGCTCTTAAGACTTGGACACAATTATCTTTTTATTACAGAGATAATAGAAGCCTACGCCCATTAGCATATATTAGTGGTTAGTAGCATTACTTAGGTTATACCATATGCAAAGGAAATCTAGAATGGAAAATTTTCACATAAAAAACAATAGTAACTTTGCTTGCTTTGGGAGCGCTCTGAAAAATTTAACGCTTACTAGTACATTCCCGTTCAACGATTGTTTACCTCAAGCGTCCTTATAACAGAAACCCCAACTATCAATAATAGTAGTAAATTCTGTGTCAAGAATTAAAAAGAAAAAAATAACTAAAAGAAACATGATTGATGGTCCACTTTATGTCTTAGTCAGTGCCGTGCGCTCCGGACTGGTACGTTTTTAAAAGAAAAATCGCTTTATTTCTCCTGGTTTTATCTTAAAACAATCAATCAATTGGTCGTCTCTAGCGGCCTCTTCACTCGCGACCTGTGCTACTGCGACTCTATCAATATCTTTAAACAACCCTAGTACTACATTTATTTCCTTTTTGCTTTATTTCTGCTTACAGTTTTATCTACATATGCACGAGACGTTACATTTAAAAATGAACTAAGTTCAATTTTTTTTATCTAATTCTTTATAAGGCAGTAATCCCGTCATAGTTTGTTTCCACAGTTGTTTAAATATCTTGATGAACAATACAAGTTGCAAGTAATCCTCCAAGATATTGATCATGTCCAATGAAATATTAACATAAAATACTCTTAACAAAACGACCGTCATTTGTACGTTTTATACGCGTATGTAAAAGGTTCCTTCTTTATCTGTTTCATTGAAAGAAAACCCATGTACCGTGAGGTATAAAATGTATCTATTATTATTTATTATTATTATTATTACGAGACAGGTAGCTTAATGTTGCTCGTATGACTTTAGTATGTATCTACAAAAAGGTTTTTGCTTTATGCTAAGTATTGCGAAGTATTGCAAAATATGTGAGGTGCTTAAAAAACCTGTTCACTTGTTCATATTGTAGTCCCCTGGCAAGATATCAGCTGGGAGCTCATCCCAAAACCAGACCTTTAAGACTATATAAATTATTAAATTTAAATACTTCATTAATTATCCAGTTCTTTGTTTTCATTTTCTGTTAAACATTTATAATGCAACTTTAATAAAAAATTAAAAACATCTTATAATCAATACTTAATTAATCCATACATATAATAAGAGAGTAAATCTAAAGTGTCCGTATCTTTTAGATTTTTATGAAAAAAAAAATTGCAGGTCTCTAGGAATAAGTAATTAAATACATTTCAATCACGTTTAGAAATGTCTGTCTGTCTGTCTATTTGTTTGGACGCTCATCACTCCTAAAATACTGCGTTCATGATAAAATCTCCTCAAGAAAATCATAAAGCATATCCTCGAATAACATTTTGTCTTAATTTCATTAAAATCAGTTCACTCTATCAAAAGTAAATTTAATGACAACGCGCGACACCAGAGAAAAGTAAATGGACTTAATACATTCAAATGATTTTATTAGTCAAATAAAAAGCATATTTGATATTGATGTTTTCATATTACCATATTTAAATTGTAATAACCACGCCTTCGTAAAATTTTAAAGGGCCTTATCTTTGCCAATATTACGTATAATCAAACTTAATTTATATTATTATTATGTTCATTTTTCATGTAGCTTTTTGGTAGCAAAGTAGAAACATTTTTCATTTTTTTCCTCACAAACCAAGAGAATATCTCTTATTGTTGTATATTATCTTGATAATATGTGGGTGGTTGCATCCACGCCTATTTAAGTAATAACGCTTGCCAAATATACTCAGTGTGCTACTAGCTACGTATTGTTTCACTTGTCCTTCGTTCGCATACATAACAGTGGTGACGAGTACCCTCGACGCGATATAAAAAAAAATTAAAATAAAAAAATGTCTCACTTTGGGATTTTATCTAGTTTTGACCACAATGTCCATACATGGCAAAACTATAAACAACGGATTTCACAATGGTACATTGCGAACGATATCGACCAGGTGAAGGACCCGCAAGGAGTCAAGAGACGGGCGATACTGCTAAGCGCACTCGCCGACAGCACTTATGCACTGGTAGCCGACTTAGCATTACCGAAGGAACTGACACAGGTGCCGTACGATGACATTCTCACGCTTCTCGACAAACATTTTACACCAAAAAGATGTGGATTTGGTGAAAGGTACAATTTCTATGCTGCAACTCAAGGTCCTGAAGAAACATTCTCGCAGTGGGCTGCGAGGCTCCGTGGGTTAACGGCTCATTGCGGATTCCTGAACGTAGAAGAGGCTCTTCGTGACCGGTTTGTTATGGGAATGCAGCGTGGCCCGGAGAAGGACAAACTGTTCGCACTTGACTTACAGGAGTTAACTCTAGCAAAAGCAGTGGAGTTGGCGGAAAGCGTGCACAGTGCACGCCAGGCGGCAGCAGCATCTTCATCGGCGTCGGCGCAGGGGCCGTCGTCGAGCGAGGCGCTGTTCAAAATCGCGACCACCACAAACGAGACTAGTGTTAACAAAGAAAAGTGTTCAGTGTGCGGTTATAAAAATCATAAAACATCCCAGTGTCGGTTTGCTAGTTATACTTGTAAAAAATGTAATGTAAAGGGCCATCTACGCAGGATGTGCAAAAAGATAAATTTCGTAGGAACCGGCGGCGGATCTTGTGAGAGTGACGATGACGGTAAGAAACAAAATATATTTTCACATAAGGGGGAACCTATGTGTCTAATAGTTTCAATTCAGGATATTAAGTTAAAGTTCGAAGTCGATACCGGATCCGCAGTCACAGCGATTTCTGAGAAAGTGTATAAAAAATATTTTCAAAAATTCCCGTTATCACTGACGACTGACCAGTTATTTACGTATACAGGGCGGGTAATTCAATGCTTAGGAATTATAAAAATGCCTCTTACGTATTTAAATAATACACATGTAGTTAACGTGCGAGTTATACGTGATGGTGGGCCACCAATCGTTGGCCGGGATTTTATCTGTTTATTTAATTTACAAATGAGGCAAATACTGTATTGTCAATCTGATAATATTTGCGAAAAGTTAAAATTAAAATATCCATCTGTATTCTCAGACGAGTTAGGCGTGTTTACAAAGTATCGGGTTAAATTACAATTAAGAGATAACGCCAAACCGGTTTTTTTCAAAGCTCGTACCATTGCATTCGCTCTTAGAGATAAGGTAAACAGCGAGCTCGATCGTTTGGTGCGTATAGGTGTATTGAAACCAGTTCAATATTCGGATTACGCATCACCCATTGTGCCTATACTAAATCGCGACGGGTCAGTCAGACTTAACAGGTTAGACTTAACAAAAGCGTATTCTCAGCTTTTATTGGACGAGGCATCCCAGAAAATAACTTGCATCAATACTCACCGCGGTTTGTTTAAATATACGCGGTTAGTTTTTGGTCTCGCTAGTGCTCCAGCTATTTTTCAACGGGCAATGGAATGTTTATTAGCGGGATTAGACGGGGTTATGTGTATGCTCGACGACATTTGTATTACAGGAGATTCAAAAGAACAACATTTAGAAAGATTAAACGCGGTTTTGCAAAGGCTGAAAGACGCGGGTCTAACTCTTCGTAAAGATAAATGTGTGTTCTTTGAGGATCAAATAGAATATCTAGGGTATATTATAGATAAAAATGGTCTAAGAAAATCTCAACAAAAAGTAAAGGCAATTGTCGAAGCACCTACACCAACAAACGTGAATAAATTACAGTCATTTCTGGGATTAGTCAATTATTATAGAAACTTTGTGCCTAATGCGTCTTCAATATTGAGCCCACTTTATGCCCTGTTACAAAAAGGCACCAAGTGGAAATGGGAAAATAAACACACTGAAGCATTCAATAAAATTAAGCAATGCTTAGCCTCAGATCAGGTTCTTGCACATTTTGACTCTAACGGGAAAATAATTTTAACAGTAGACGCATCACCCACGGGGTTAGGAGCAATACTGTCGCAAGTGGGTACTGACAGAATAGAACGTCCTGTTTCGTTTGCCTCACGTACACTGAATGCAGCAGAAAAGCGGTATTCACAACTACAAAAGGAGGCTACAGCAATTATATTCGGAGTCCGGCGTTTTCACCAATATTTATATGGAAGGTCAGTCCCGTTTGTACTCCGCACAGACCACAAGCCACTCTTATCTATTTTTGGTCCGTATCGCGGAATTCCAGAAGTTTCTGCTAACAGGTTACAACGTTACGCTATGTTTCTTAGTGGTTATAATTATGTTATTGAATACATACGCAGCGTTAACAATAGTGCAGATTACTTATCGCGCGCCAGCTTACCTGACAATGACTCAATGGCGGTAGAGGCGAGTAGGGTGTGGGGCCACGAAGTCGACGGCAGCACCAGTCTAAGACATGTAGAAGATCGTGCCTCATATGTTAACTTCGTTATAGACGGCAGCTTACCCGTTACACTGAGTGAAATTCGTGACGAAACTCATAAAGATCCAATATTAAATAAAGTTGTATCATATATTTTAAACGGATGGCCTAGGCGATTATCAAATATATTAATTAAACCTTATTTTTTGTGTAAAACCCAATTGTCGTATGAAAACGGTTGTATTATGCGAGGGCACAAAATAATTATCCCACAAGTACTTAGAACGAAATTATTATCAGAGCTCCATAAATCGCATTTAGGTATTGTAAAGACAAAAGCAGAGGCGCGCAGCAGGTTTTGGTTTCCAAAAATAGATAACGCCGTAGAAAAAATGATTGCGGACTGTGACGTATGTTTACAGTTGAGACAGATGCCTGCGCGTGCGCCGCTAGCGTTATGGCCACACCCGCCACACAGTTTTTATAGAATTCACGTTGACTTTCTCGGCCCCGTTCAAGGTCGTTCGTATTTAGTAATTGTGGATGCATACTCTAAGTGGGTAGAAGCGTATGATATGGGGACAAGTACGACGTCATTATCGGTTATTAACAAATTATATGAATATATGTCGAGATTTGGTTTGCCACACACGATAGTCAGTGATAATGGGACTCAGTTTACTTCTTTGGAATTCAAAATGTTTTGTTTATCGAACGGTATATCGCATGTGACGTCACCGGCCTACCATCCGGCAAGTAACGGGCAGGCAGAAAGCTATGTGAAGGTGGTGAAGAAAGGAATTAAGTCATGTATGTTAAATAACTACAACAATAAGGGATTAAATAACAATTTGTTTAAATATTTATTTGATTATCGAAATTCGATTCATTCGTCAACGGGTTGTTCACCCGCCCAAATGGTTTTTGGACATAAGCTGCGATCACGATTAGATTTAATTAAACCTAAACAACGTTTTCCGGCCTCAGTCACTCTCACTCGAAACGTCGAAAATAAACAGTGTTTGCAGTCTAAAACGTTTAAGGCAAAAACGATAACATATTTTAAAAAAGGAGACTATGTTTTATATAAAAAATTTAATATAAATAATCAAGGATCTTGGAACAAAGGTGTAATCATTAAAAGAATTGGTAAAGTTACATACATTGTTAAAGATTGTATCACTTCTTGTGAATTAAAAAAACATAAAAATCAATTAATACTATTCCAAGGTACAGCGTACAAATTCAATGAGTCGGGTGATTGTTGTATTGAACTTGAAGATGTGTCTCGCCAAGGAACTTCCTCACCACAGAACCAAGAACCTTCAGTGGATAAAAATGACTTTGACACGAGAGGGGAGAGAAATGAAGGAAGGGAAGTGCACACGGAACCAAAGTCTGGAAATTCAAGAGAAGAAAATGATACATTCTATGAGGCAACAGAGGTCGTTGAAGACCAACACAACACCACACACACACAACGACCACCACAGCCTGAAAGGCAAACTGTTGCTGCAAGATCATTGCGACCTGTACCTAGGATAGATTATAAACATTTTTACTAAGATAATAATGTATGTTTGTAATGTCAAGCTAGGGGGAGAAATGTTGTATATTATCTTGATAATATGTGGGTGGTTGCATCCACGCCTATTTAAGTAATAACGCTTGCCAAATATACTCAGTGTGCTACTAGCTACGTATTGTTTCACTTGTCCTTCGTTCGCATACATAACACTTATGATATAGGAAACTTTAACAGCTAAAACTGTCATTCATACGTACATAATTTACGAATAACTGTTTATTTATATTCCGAGAAAAAAAAAAGATACCTGTGTACACGGTGGAAATATTGAACAGCGGCACAGCAGCTCTCGTCAGTTTTAACTTTATGTGGTAAATATTCATAAAAATACTATGAATAACTCAGAGCTGCCACTCGAGACAATATTAACAAAGTTCTGTAGTAACTGAAAACTCTTTTATGATATGCTAGTTTGTGGTTGTGACTTTGTTCTCATGTAAAGTTTTGTTATTTCATGGAAATTACTTATTTTATTTAAATTCATTGTGAGCTGTTTTAACAGGTTTGCTTAACATCATTATATCTACCTAAATATATTGCTTTTCTTAAACAAAGTATACTCGTTACTCGTTATCAAATAACCGAGTTATTCGGCAGAGTACGAGTATCAAAAAACCCGCCGAGTACGCAGAGTACCGAGTATCAAACGAGTACTCGGCACATCTCTACTAACTACTCTATATATATATCAATCACTTCGGCATCCACAGTCGGGTGAGCGCGTTCACGTGTTATTTTTTAATTACCCGCTCCACCCCGGGCCTGGTGAATAATATACGAGCCTGTATGATAGTCGTCATTAGCTTTTCAAAGCCCACCGGTGGGATCAAATCTCTACCAAAGTCGGATGTAAGTTAAATTAAATTTTCGCCCTTCATATATGTAATATTGTTTATTTAATTATATCCTACGTTGATACACGTAATCTGATAAGATCATAAAATATAGCTTGTTCTTGACACCGTCCGCTTAGAACCTGATGTAAAAGAATAGTGAATAATAAAACCATCTGAACATTTTTTTTTTATGTCATAGGTGGCGAACGAACAGTTGGGTCACCTGATGTTAAGTGATCACCACCGTCCATGGACACTAACAACACCAGAGGAGTTGTTAGTGCGTTGCCACCCTTTTGGGAAAGGATTAAAGGAGGGAGAGGGAAAGGAACGAGGAGAGGGGAGGGGAGGTGGGCTTCCGGCGCTCTCACT
>MU158873.1:287698-312061 GCA_015888305.1 Antheraea pernyi | reverse complement strand
GCAGAGGGATGTGAGATTGAAGATCGCTTTCCCTTGAGGGGTGCGATCGAGGACAACGAGAACCATATCATATGGAGCCCTGGTGCGCGGAGAGCGCATACGATGAACCTCGCGAACAGGAATCTTCTGTTCTCTACGGATCACAACCCGTAGTTTACGCTCCTCTTCGAGAGAGTGCGTGAAATGGCTCCACTGGTTGTCCCGAAGGAAACGAGTGAGGTTGCGATGGGCGGTGGACGTGGCTACCTTCACCTGAATACCTACAGCGGTATTCACGGCGGAGGTGTAAGGGATACTTGCCGTTTCCAGCAGGCTAGAAATCTCAACCCAAGACGCTTTGTCTTGGATCGTAACGGGCCTGCCTGGGGTATCGAGGGCGCTTTGTGCGCGGGGCGCGGGGACATCCGCGATAATTCGCGGTATGGCCCACGCCGCGGCACAGAACACAGCTCGGAGGGTCGGAGGCGTCTTTCGTGCGAGAACATTCCCTAGTGGAGTGGTCGCCGAGGCACTTAACGCACCTGGGTTTCAGGCGACAGTTTCGTGCGGAGTGTCCGTACACCTAGCAGTTGTGACACTGCGAGGGCACAGACGTTTTGCGCGGCGGCTCGACTATGACGCCGGAGAGGCCGCAAAGGGATGTAAGATTAAAAATCGCTTTCCCCTGAGGGGTGCGATCGAGGACAACGAGAACCATATCATATGGAGCCCTGGTGTTCTTTGGCTATTTGGCTCTATATTTTGTATTATTAGTGGTGTTTTACGTAATATAATTTGGTTATTGTCCACAAGCAAAATGGATGGGAAATAATAAGGCGGGGAATGGATTCTATCTTGCCACAACAGCTCCCAGGACAGTTCTAACGAGAGGGCCACCATCTTGTTAGTTCATTGAAATGAACGCAGCGAACTTGTAATAACATTACCTACTCAATAATAATTCAAATAAGATAGAGTAAATCGCGTATCTTCCCCTAAAAATAACCGTCAAACAATAATAATAATTTTTGTTATGTCTATTTTTAGATTTCGGTGCCGTCACCGTTAGTAAATTTAAATTCAATCTTATAAAATGCGTGTTGCGCCCACGCTTTTGTAATCGATCCCTATTAGCTCCCGCACACTCGCGGTTCTCAATAATATCTCGAGCCTAGGTCGTCCCCGCGCGGAGCCCTCTTGATATTATTTTGCGATACAGTGACTCACCTACATCATTTGAACACACATATGAGATTATCTCTCTAACACACGTGCACATACATACACATTGTTGGAGGGTTTACTTTTTTTCCCTCAATCGAACTGAATCGAATAGTTTAGTTCGTTTCATTTCCGATATACACGTATTCATTGGTGAATCATGCAATTTTCATTGCATAATTCACAAATGCATATATGTATGAATAGCTTAGTATAGTTTAGCTAGGACAGACGCGTCTTTTTCGGTAACAGCCCAAGCCGAGGTGTGCGTGCACCCTTGTGTATGTTACCCAAAACCAAAATCGGCTGAGTGCCCTAAGCGCTCGGCCTTAGTAGTCCGGTGAAGCTGTAAAGACCTTGCCAGGAAAATAGCATAGTCAGTTCGAAAAAAAAAAATAGACACCAGCTGCCTCTCGTCGTCCGCCGGGCTTATGCAATGAGGAGATGGGCCCCCGGCTCATCTCCTTAGGTCCGGCTACGGTGGTGGGAGGAGTTGAGCAAAGCACCGCCTCCTCCTGCCGGTCCCCCGTTGGCGGAGACGGCCACTTTGCGGGTCTTCCTCGCGGGCCCTCTCCACCGCCTACTTCTGCGAGATCACCTCCTCGCAAAAGGAGGTCATTGCTCGTCAAGCCTGTTTGCTGTCGAGCATGGCCGAAACCACGCTCGGCAGCTATAAATTCCCCCCTACCGCCGCCGCCAGAATACGGCGCTGTCCCTTCCATGCAGCACACTCAGCCAGAGTGTGCCGCGCGGTGTCCTCATTGGCGCCGCACTCGTGACATGCGGCGAACGATATGGTGCAAATACCACCCGAAGTAGCCATGCCCGGAAAGTACGTGCACCATTCTAAACGTCAGGAAGCCTCAATACCGACTTATCCATTCTCGCAGGACCGGGCGGACGGCGTCTACGGTATACCACCCGTAGCGCGCGTCCGGCAGATCCTGCATCCATCTTCCTACGGCCTCCTCCCTCACTTCCCGCCTTACGCCTTATATAGATTATGATATTAGTTTATTGCTATAATTATTAAAGCAATATTTATTGACAAGAATGCCAAATTTTATTTTTTGTTAATTTTGATCTCTACTAAGATTGTTGATATATGCTGTCCCTCGACATATTATTATTCAGTTTGAACGCAAACCGATTGATTTCACAAAGTAAACTATAACAAAATGTAAACAGAGCGGGGTGGGAACTCAAGTCAAGACCGAAGTGGAACTTCATTCGATATATAGATTTAGGTTGTTTATATTCGTATCATGTTAGGATAAAGCCTTATGCCCCACCGTATGACACTCTCTCTCTTTCTCTCTCTGTAATCTCTATATTTTTATTTTCTACGATTTATTTAATGAAAATAAGGTAAAGTAAGGAATGTATTACAAAAATCAATTAATACATATATACGTTAGGAAGTATTATTGGTAAAATAATACTTTAAAAAAAACTGCCAAAATAAATTGATTTTAACGAAAGTGACAGTGCACAGTACTCGTCTGCTCGTATTTTGATACTCGGACGCACACTCGTGTGCAATTGATAGAGAAACAGTGAAAGAGAGTCTTATGGAGAGGTACAACGCTTTTTCCTTGCATGACTATTTCCACCTGTCAACTTCTACAGTGAGCTGCGAAGGTATTTCGTTCTAAAAGTAAAACAAGAAATATTCGTTAAGTAAATAGGGAAGTAAGTTGTCACATCTGTATGTTATTACTCTCGGAGTGTTATTCAGAAGTCTGCGGGTGGACAGGAGTGTACTAAATTAAATAAGTTTGTTCATAAATATTTATCAAAACAGACGGTCGCTGACCGTTCTCGAACAACTCACAACTTTGTATTGTACTCTCAGGATTAGAATAGTTTTCCGAAGGGATTTTTTATTATTACAACTTCTCGATAAGCAAAATGTATGTCGAAGACACTATACAATATTATTTTGTATAAAACACGAAGTATTGTATTGTATTAATTAAGTATGCTTTTATATATAATTACACTTGAGCAAGCTCGTGATCATGAAAGCGGGTTAATTAATTTCTTTATGGCTTAATACCGAAATTTTGTTAGTAAAATCGAGTTGTGATTTTCTTTGGCTTACATTTTCGACATTTACTAATTTATCTAAAGATATTAGTAACCTTATTATTAATATTTCGTTCTACTAAAATCAATAAATTGTATAAAACAGTTGTGTCTGCCTGTATACATTTTTTTTTTTATTGTGTGGTATAACATTTGTGTAATATAAACCTAATATACTAAAAGAAAGTAGAAAAAAGTTTACATATAACATTACACGGGTAATGTTTGCGTAACCTTATGACGTACATCAAAAGAATGTACTACGGAATAATACATTTTACTTAAAACTTAATATATTAGATAAGAGTATCTTCCATAGAATCTTGTCTGCACCTGCAAGTGAGGAAGCCTAGATTTTATGGAAGTTTGTGATTGATTCCGTTTTGTGAATATGCTAAGATTAGGGTACAATGACACTCGCGTGTTCTTTGTGGACGGACCTAAGTCCTTAAATGAAATAAATATTTTTAAAATGGCCTACAGGAAACTGAATTATAAAATAATTGTATATCTCTAAATACTAATATTATTTATCTTATACATATTGCGATTCTATTTTGACCAATATTTTAGGTATATTGTAAAAATCAAAATTATTTCCCACAGTTTCTAATATCTTGGAAGATATCAACTTTAAAATAACGCCTAATAAACAAAAAAGTTGTTATGTCAGCCGAGTTACGAAGCTTCTTTGGCTTTGATGAACTGTAAATGTTAAAGTGCCATAAGATATATCGGAAATTGCTTGGACACTTACAAGGTCAAAGCTGTTCAATGTCTAGGGAGATCGCTAGTTACATCTTGTTTTTTTTAATAGACTGTGTGACGCTTGACCTCTGTCACACCTGATGGAAAGTGGGGACGAAGGCTAGGATGTAACGCGTTCACCCAGTAAATGCACACTCACTCTTCTTTTGAAGATCACTTCAGGAAAAACAGAGGCAGGCAGCATATTCCGCTCCTTCGCGGTGCTCATAATAAATGACGATGCAAAGCATTTCTCAGACACAGAATACGACTCGTGTAAACTAGTCTAATTTTATGGTAAATTTGTGTAAAATTTCGTAAATTTTATGAATTTCTGTTAAACATGATCTAAAATCTAATAGAAAGTGATTAAAGACGCGAATGGAATAACATTAATTTCCGTTTCCGTAATTTTAATTTGTTTGATCCGTCAGTAGCAGCCCCAACTCATTACACGGTATACAAATTATTATAATTATTTATTCTGTTTGTAGAGAAACGTTGAGAGCGCGGATGGAATTCTTGTTTTACAATATTTTCTTAATTTCAAGTCGCTCGTTTCTTTACGTACAATCTCTTTAAATTAGCTTTCACTTTAGTTTGCCGTTCATATTTTAACATTAATATTTCTCTCGTAATATCCTTATATTATAACTAACCGATACCCGTGACATTGTTTGCATTGCTTACAATATTGAAAACAAAAATATACTTGTAAAGAAAACGTATTCCTTTCGCCTGGAGTTTCTTTAAATTTCGACTACAAACTCTTTAATAAATTACGTATGATAAAAAGAAACGTAATGTCATGTCAAAGTACATTATAAAGTAGTAAAGAAAAATTGTAGACAGTTTTTTTTTATATCATAAGAGGCAAACGAACAGGTGGGTCACCTGATGTTAAGTGATCACCACCGTCCATAGACACTTGCAACACCAGAAGAGTCGCAAGTGCGTTGTCACCCTGTGTTTTTGGAAGGGGGAGTGGGGAAGGAGGGAGGGGTTAGGGGAGGGGAGATGAGTTATCCGGCGCTCTCACTGACCGAACGAAACACAACAATGCCAGCACTGTTACTTCACGTCGGTTTTCCGTGACAGGGTGGTACTACCCCGGGCGAGCCGACCCATTCATGCTCAAACCATTAATAGCTTCAGCGTGACTCTACCACCAGAAAAAAATTAAAGATAAACTTGTAATATTTCTCTGTGTACAGGTAGAGGTTTTTCTAATAAATTACGTAATATAGCATGGTTTTAGATAATTGATTATATGATTAATAAACTTCTTAGTATTTTCGAAACAATACTATCAAAATAACAAGATGTTGAGAGAGAGAGGTGGCCGCAATTTGTCACTTCCTTTCAAAGTTATGATAAAGTTACAAAGAATAGTCATGTCATGATTTAGATTCAAGTAAGAGGGTCACAGTTATTTCAAAGCTCGCTGAATACCTTGATAGTAATTACTACATACGTTGCAAGATAATCAAATTATTTGATGGCAAACTTCGTATTCATCAAGCCCAATAAATTAAATAGGAAGATTCACGAAGTACTAAGGGCCCCAAATACTTTGAATTAAATCTGCGACGTTCCTGGAGTTGATGTTTAAAAATTAAGCTAGCTCTTTCTTTGGTATTATAAAAGTTCAACTTAAAAACAAACAGTTATCAGCGAATATCAAATTGTTTCTGCTCACTCAGCGTTCATTGTTCTGAAAATTTATTTTATTTTATATAATTTTTAATGCTTTTTCTTTCAATACCTTGTTTTTTTTTTATGTTATAGGTGGCAAACGAATAGGTGGGTCACCTGCTGTTAAGTGATCACCACCATCCATACACACTAACAACCCCAGAGGAGTCGCAAGTGCGTTGCCATCTTTCGGAGGGAAGGGTTAGGGGAGGGAAAGGGAGAGGGGAGGGGAGATGGGTCTCCGGCGCTCTCACTGACCGAACGAAACGCAACAATGCAAGCACTGTTACTTCACGTCAGTTTTCTAATGAGAGGGTGGTACTACCCCGGGCGAGCCGACCCATTCATGCTGAAACCAATAATAGTTTCAGCGTGGCTCTACCACCCTTAAACACCTTGTGAAGAAATATTTGAGTCGTTCGATAATAAATCGCCGAAACAAAACTGTAACCAATATAAACGTCAACTGTAAATCCGGGGAGTTGGCAAGATTTAGCGGCGCTTCCCGCAGCGCGACGCTTTCAGGCTCAGCAATACAGGGTGCTCGCCGGAATATGAAAATGATTTTTCACTTAATCTCACCGTAATTTCTTAATAACACAGAACGTAACGTAACGAAAGGAATCAAGTCAAAAGGTTTAATTTAAAATTTTAAGAAAATTTCTTATTTATTAACATTAAATACAAATATAGTATGTTATAAATTATATATAAAAAGATGCTAAATAAAAACAAATTTTAATGGAATTTCCACTCGTTCAGTATTGAGGTTATACAATCGGCAGCGCATGACGCTCGTCTGTCAGAATTTTATAACTCGCACGCACACTCAGTCATTTACAATGGAAAGGGAGAAACTTGGATTTTTTCCTTGCGTGATGATTTCTATCAGTCACCACCTTTCGTTTTTTCTTAACGTGGGTCGGTCCTGCGTTGGTCACTCACTCCTTCTGGGGAAAGATGATTAGTGCCCGACTCTTACTGAGTAAAACTTCATGATGAACCGTCTGCCGCGCTTCAGGCAAGCCCGCCCACAGCGAACGCAAGGCTGCCTGTTGACCGAGAGAGCCCAGTCTAATTGCCTTCTAGTTCTGTTCTAAGCCTCTTAGACTCTCAGCATCTGAGAAAATGTTAAAAGAAATTATGAAGAGCAAACTTTTGCAATGGAGCTGATAGTTTAGCGAAACAAAAAAAAACATCAACATTTCTGGTAAGTTCCACTTTAACTTTTAATAATTTCTAAAACAGTAAATATTTCAAAATGTCACAACATATTTTTTTATAGAATGTTTTATGTTCTACAAGAATATGCTTTTACCTTATGCGTTAGATAAGCCGTTCAGAAGTTACATCATTCCAAAGATTAGAAAAAATCTCATGTTAATCAAAGGGGAAGTCACAATGGTTCACGCCTTAATATTAGAATATAGACCTGCCGTTGTAACAGTGTCATTTTCAGTATCCTTAACAATATTTTCAGGGTACTTTAAAATAAATGGTCGACTTTTTTGATACAGCAATGAGTAGAGATAAAATGTTAAGATTAAAATAATCAGTATAACAAATGCTTGCGCGTTGAATAAAGGAATAGAAAATACAAATGTGAGTAAACAGTACTCTAATAAATAAATATCAAATTGTATTGAAACAATGAACTTTCCGGGAAATCTAATTATAAATGTGGGAACCTCGGACGTGCTGTATCGCGATATACTTTAGAATTGTACCCGTTTCGTTGAGTTGAACAAGTTGACTCGACGCTTTGTTTCTTTTGTAGTTTATTTTTAACCTGCAACCTTCGAAGACTAACATTGAGAGGTTTATTTATTTTGGTGCTTTTTATATTAGAAACTAGTTGATCTGGCCATGCGTTGCTGTAACTCAGTTATTGACAAAAAAATTCAGAATGAAAACGTGGCGCCATCTATGAGATAACCTAAAAAGTCCTACAGTTTTCTGTCAACAAACTAATTCAAAACGCCATCTGTTTGAGACTGATGAAACTTATATTTAATAATAATAATGAACATTGACAAGCTCTTAACTTCAATTAAAAAATATTGAGGCCATTCATTGAAATATAAATTATCCTATATCTCAAGTCGGATCCAATTATACATAAATGCTAATTCTTACAAAGATCGCTTGAATTATTTCGGAGTTCATCGTGGACAATCAACATAACACTGGATTTTTATATATTTAGATTAGAGATCTGTGACATAATATACTAAATTAATAATACTATTAATGATTGTGTAACGCTTCCTGCTTGGCGCTCGTGTGTATCTGTACACGTATTAGTGGAGTGAATGCGAGGTTTATGTTCGTTACTGGTGTAAGCCGATTAGTTGTAATAAACAAGCGGCTAATGGCCTGGACAGTGCAGTTTATTTGTTTAATAGCTTAGTGTACACACTAATAACTCTATAAAATAAGACACAGGATATAAGCGACGCGATATTAGACAGTTTTTAGTACTATTTATGCATTCAATTCCATTAGCATTGGACCTTAGTAAGGAGTTGTTTTTTCCTCTCAGCTGCGGCCAAGTGTTAGTGCTTAAGGCAGTCCGAGTGTTAACTCAGTTTCCGGAGTTCTTGATGTAAACTCGATTCTCCGGCAAGACAGTAGTCGCGTTTAAGCGACACGGCACGAGTATCCTCTTCAAAACCCCGGTAAGCACCCAGCAAACATTTATTAGTTCGCCTCGTGTTGAGCACGTGTGATTTGAGCCGCTGTTGTCATAAATATGTAGTAGATTCAAATTAATTAACCACTAAAGTCTGTAGTATAACCTGTTGGAAATTCATCGTGACATAGCACCCGTGGGACTTGTTATTCAACCACCGGTGCCGGTTTGATAGGTGGAGAATTTAATCGTGAACGTAGGTTTATGAACCCAAAACCCCACCTGGTTTTGTGGGGCTGAACGTAACATCAGGTCATGATTATTAATTTATTTTCTAAAAATACCCCCACGTCGCTCAATCATAATTGTCAACGTGGCGATTATTTATCCCAACCATGCGTCGTTTTTCAGATGTATGGAGTTTTTTCCAAATGGAATTTTTTTGACTTGAATTACTGAGGCCCGCTGCCGAGTTAGAGACTCAGCAGACTGCAGCGAGTATTGCGGTGCTCAGCTGACCAGCCAGTTCGGGCCCTGCTGACCCTGCACCACCCTTGGTGATCTCTTGGTGACCCCTTGGATCCCCGGAACGTGGTGTTCGCGACAGACGCTCCTAGCAGCTAAGCTTAATATAATCTCTTAGTTTAAGTTCGGTGGATCCCTTTCCTCTACCCAAGCCTAGTTTTCCCTCTCCATGAGAAATGTGCTCTCGTATGATTATTTGATTAAGTATTTAATTATTAAGTTTTATTTTTCCTGTTTGTCTAATCTATTACCATCGGTTAGATATTAAACAATTGTTGCTGCTGCCAGGTGTTTTTCTTTTACCCCAGGCCCACAGTGCTACAATGCCATAAATGGTACAAAAAATGAAGAGAAATACACTCATGTAACTTAAGTGTTAAATCGCTTAATCTTTTTTGCATTATTTAGTTTTAATTTAATGGATATATAATACCAATATTAGAAATTTAGTGTTTATTTTGGAAATGAGAAAATGAAAACAATATTAGTTTTCTATTAAGTGAGCACTGTGCGTATATAATCTAGGAGCAAGGCTGTACAACGTTGATTCGAATAAAACCCTATAAAGTGCTAATTGGATTAAAACATTTATTTATCACACTGATAAACACTGTAGAAATTTACAAATGAGAAATAAACATTACATTAATCCAGTTAAATCTAATTTATAATCCTGAGGATAATCCCGGCTCAACGTAATAATTTAAAACTGAACCTGCTTTTTTTGGGATCTGAGCCAAAATCTGGCAATTAATAAAAAGGTTTCAGTGGCCTTACGCAGGAAACAGTTGCGAAAAATGCTATCTGAACTAAGATTAATCGGCCGAGCGCTCGGTGCCTGAAGCCGGCACCGACTTGCATTCTTTTCAAAATAATCTTTTCTATCGCTAGATTCTTTCGAAGTGAAGCGACAAGTTTTTCCTTATTTTAAATATCAAATTGCTAACACTTTTTGCAGAGATAATAAGAGACTACTCTGAAAACCGATCAAAGATTCAATAATTCTATGTTATAGACATGCTCATGGTCGCAGCGTCTCTATACTATGACACAATAAATAAATATAATATAATGCAATATTACATGCGCGAAGAAATCAACATAATCTAGTATTTCCTCACAAATTACTGCACAATCGCATCTTCCTCCTTGATAGAGTCTCTAAATTTTAACACCAATTTTAAATATCGATTTCCTAATACATTAAAACTTACAAAAAATAATACTTTTTTTTATTATTATTTTATTTCATTCTGCAGACTCTTCATTCATACCTTTTTTTGCTTTGGTTTAATTTGTTGTATACGTTAAAAATCGTATCTGTGAGCAAGTATTGGGATATTTATTTATTATACTTCGTACTACAATTGTACGTATGACTCATTTGTAAAATGAGCTAGCATTCAGGCTCATCTCATTGCACATACTTGATTTTTTTTATTGATTTTTGATTGATTGATTTAATTATATTTCAATATTCTTCATTATGTTTGACATCTTGTTTTCTTTTCTATACATTAATTTTAGTTCATTCAATTCAATTCATTTTCACTTTTTTACTTTTGTTATAATTCTTTTTTCTTTGTTAATTTGTTAATTTCTCAATATTTACTGTTACATATTTTTAATTTCTCAATATTATTAATAGTGTGAGTTGTATCGATGCGACATTGAGTTGTAGGTTTTCGGTCTAGTTTACTTCTTATTATTATTGTTATTATATTATATATTGTTGACTGTTGCATTACCCACAATTGCAAATACTTAAAAAAACTAATATTCGCTACTACTACTACTAATATATCATAGTTTCTCCCGAAATTAACATAATTTGTAATGAATTTAGAATCATTTTATACATTTCAATAAGATCAGAAGAGCTGTCTATTATCACAGATACATTAACAAGTCGTTCGCAAATTAACCGGCAACTATAACCGTTACAAGCGCACTTAACTTCTCATTTTATCCTTATTTTATTAGCAGTTACATCTGACGACGTCATTATAGGTTCCTATTAATTTTGTAACTTCGTTTTGTCCCAAACGCCTGATTATAATCATACGATACCGTCGTTTATAGCCACAGAGATTGCTGATTCGATTTCCATTACAAAATCTAATCCGATAAACCAAGCTACGGCTTTACTAACATTTGTAGCATTTAAACATTCTGTATTACCAGTGTTATGGACAAACTAACTGTACAAACTGTACAAATCTGTACAAAACTTAAATATTTTATAGTTTATTGCGAGAACTTTATAATGTTATTATTTTTCATTTAAATAACTTGCTTTATTTGACCTTACATTCTGTGATTTCGTAATATATTATACCACTTCTGTGTTCTGATTATGGTGCCTAAGTGAATTACAAATAATAGTACCGAACGATTTTTTATATGTTAACTTTTGTCCGCAATTTTCATATTAATAGGCAACTTTAGAAGAGAAGAGCCGACTGAGAAGTAATCATTTAAAGTGAGACGGCTGATAATACCAACAATCTGAGTACAGAACAATATGGAAACAGAATATTAAGCACAGCTGCTGCAATACAATTACACGTGCTTACCAACAAAATTTCATTTTTAGGGTGAAGGTTTATCATGTGAGCACTAAAAATACTCTGCCATTATTCTGTGCTTTTATAGTAAAGTTTTCTTCAGGGGAAGTCCAGGTTCTCTGTAGGATTCAAATCCACTGCGATCAAAATGGTGGCCTACAGAGTTTAATGGAGATTCACTTTTGTACAGTGGTTCAGAATTTGAAAAATTGGAGCATAGCATCTGATTATTACTTTATAGGGTGAAATATTTTAAACTTGTATCCTTAAACAAAAAGTTATTAGTTAATCAACTTTTACTTTACCTAGTATTGTAGGTTAATGTTTTCAGAACATCAAACTGCCAAAAACCTGCACTCCAGTGTAAATAGTTTAAGTCTGAAACAAGAAAGTTTAGTACAATATTATTGACCAAAATGGGATTACTGCTTATTATTTAACTATAGATTTAATGTAAGAAACGGCTGTTCAGTTCATCCGCGTCCGGGCGCTGCCTCCCATCACATTCCACTAAGCAATCATGGGCGCTGCCTGAATACCAACTCGGCTTTACCTTGTGTAGCAACACATAACAAGAACGCGGTTTACACGGTCCATGAATTTATATTGATATTTTATTATGTCTTTACAGTATACGAATATGAAGACTCGTGTAACAGTTTTATCCACGAAACCAGTTTCAATAACTTTTTTGTAGTCGTTGCCCGTCTATCTGCAACATATTTTTATTATGTTTTATACATCGGGGGAGTTACTATTGATTAGCTACTGTTTACCGCGTTCGGAAACACCATTGGTTGGAGGTATCAGCTGTTCATGCAATTTAATTGTTATGGTTGTCAGCTTTGGCTGAATGACTTTTAAGGCAAACAACGTCGTCGTTGAGGCAGTTGCGCTAGTCACATCTACGGTCAATTTGTAAATATATTCAGTATTGCATTTCTGTATCAGCTAACGTTTTTATTCGATTGGTGTGTTGGTGGATTGATCGATAAATCATAACCATAGCGCCACTATGAATGACGGCATACCCCTACTTAAACGCCAATTTCTATTACGTCGACATATATTTTTTTAAATTATTTTTTATAACTTTTATCGTTTATCAATAACGAAAATATTATCAGTGACGACAGGTTCAAACATTCGCTAATTTGTTGTTTCACAAACCTCTTCTGTTGCAGTTAAGATATGACAGCTGCTAATCAATTCTTAGCGGAAGTGCTAAGCAACGTTCACCCTATTATTTATTGAGGGACTACCGTAAAGTGCCGTTCAATCAAATATTTTTATCAATTTTACCTTTACAGTAACTCCTTTCATAAACGCATCAGGGATACCAAATAAAACCTGCACAGAACAATGCTAATCACTATTAATTTACTGGTATCAATCTGAAAGTCGTTGGGTGAATACATATCAGTTACGGCGCCATTGAGTTCCCACCATTTTTTGACTTATTCACTATCGCAATAAGCGCGAGAGCCGAAAATCTATATCCAGTTAAGGTGGTATTACCGCTTGGCCTTATTCACTATTCCAACTGGACTACGAACGTAATACGGATGATGCAAACTTTACGGCCCAGTCTTTTTTTTATGTCAAAAGGAAAAAGGTGGGTCACTGATGTTAAGTGATCACTACCGTCCATAGACACTAGCAATACCAGGGGAGTTGCAAGTGCGTTGCCAGCCTGTCTATGGGGGAGAGGGAGGGGAAGGGAAAGGGGGAAGGGAGGTGGGCAATGTGAGCACTGTTACTTCACGTTGGTGTTCTGTGTGTCGGGTGGTACTACCCCGGGCGAGCCGACCCATTCATGCTGAAACTAGTACTAATCTCAGCGTGGCTACCACCTACAAAAGTCTTTGAATATTTATTATGTATCATTATCCTATTCAGTAAGACTGGCGCCAATGTATATACGCATAAACAGTTGGCAGTAACACTTCATATCATAGACCAGCTCTTTCTTAATATAATCTATATATACTAGGGTGCTTAAAAAAAACTATTGTTTTTTTAGTGCTGTTGAAAAGTAGAAAGTATATATGAAAACAAAAATTTTGGCGTCTTCTTATTAATATTAAGGTTTGCCTCTTTTCATTCGTAATTTATCTATTTAAATAATACGGGAATTTTATTTTTGAATTTAAATTACTTCGGAACGGCTTATTTCGTTAACATCCCAAATGGAGGATTTATAGGAAATTTCACGCTCTATAAAAAAGTCTCAAGGTCAAAGTTCCTCAAATCAACCGTGTCACAGATATCTGCGATCAAAAATAACACTTATCAAAAATTTCAAATATTTTCCAATAAAACTGCAAAAAAATATTATACTCTATATATATATATATCCTTTTTATGTAAAATCACTTGAATTCTATCAACCTGAGATTGTCAACATTTTTGCTTATTTACTCAATACGTAACTCACACAAAGCACAAATACAGAAATATAAAGGTTAAATATATGAAATAAATGATTTTTGGGTCTCTTTTATAACAAGTTTATTTTATTTTCTACTAAATACTAATTAATTTTATTAAACGACTAGCGGCCCGTCCCGGCTTCGCGCGGGTGAACAATTGTTTTAAACATTTAGGTTAAACATGTGTGGCTTGGCTAAAACTGATCATAGTCTTAAAATTCTTGTACCCACGATCCAACCCAGAATCAAAAATCTTACAGAAAGAAATGTCTTCTGTTCGAGTGTAGATCGAGCTAACCTAATGAAATGATAAGTTAAAAAAACTTCCGGTGAATTCATCTGTTTTGGTGCGTGATAGCTTAGCGGGAACTACTCTTTACTGTATTTGCCAAATTAACTCACAGTTAAGCTAAACAAACACTGTTGAAACACGCCATTTTTCAAAAACTGAGCGGGTTATCTGTGAGTATTTGCCAAAAAGGCTTTTTATTGGTTCTGGTGGTTCTTCAATATTAGCTAGAAGGACTTTTCCAGAATCCCAGCACATACCATTTGCTTCATCACTCCATTTTTTAACATAACATTTGGTACAAATCCTACTGATTGCCCCAATTTGGATGTTGTTCTGATGAACATAATCGATTTGTACTAATTGATTTGTGATAACTGAATGCCGACCTATTACTATGAGCTAAAATTCTATTGCGCGAATAAACCGCACTGTTACGTACGCTATAGATGTGTGCGCACCTCTCCTGTGATCCACATCTCCGACGACCTCAAAGAACAGAAGCTCCCTGCTCGCAAGGTACATCGCATGCGCTCTCCGCGCACCAAGGCCACATACGACATGGTATTAGTCATTCTCGATTGCACCCATAAAGGGAAAGCGATATTCATTATCACGACCCTCTGCGGCCTCTCCGGCGTTACCGTCGAGCCGCCGCGCAAAACGTTCGTAACCTTGCAGTGTCACAGCTGCCAGGTGTACGGGCACTCCGCACGAAACTGTCGCCTGCGACCCAGGTGCATTAAGTGCCTCGGTTATCACTCCACCAAGGAGTGGTCTCGCTCGTCGACCTCCTCCGACCCTCCGAGTTGCGTTTTGTGCCGCGGCGTGGGTCATCCGCCGCCTCCGGCCGCCCTCAACCTCCACCTCTCATGTCTCGAGAGGCATTCCCGAGTCTGCCGAGTACGCCTCGTGCACCGACCCCAGACCCCCCCTCTGTGCACGGGTCCCTCAGGCTCTGTGGGCTCCTAAGCCTGCACCCCAACCCCGTCCGAGTCCCCAGGCAGCTAAGCCTTCACAGGCTGACCCCGTGCTCTCCTTTTCAATGTCCAGTATTGAATATATGGGTCAATAACTGATTTTCCAGAAGATCTACGAGATGTCGGCGTTTGACGCAACATCCAAAAATCCTGAATTAGGTGCCATTACAGCTCTCGCTAGATTTTCCGCCATCGCTACCCTACAAACGCTCGCGCGCGCTGCCGTTCAAAAATAAATAATTCCTATAAGATTGAGTAAATCTGTGTATTTAATAATAATTTTGTTATTTCTATTTTTGGATTCCAGCGCCAACGCCGTTCAATTAACTTTTAAATTAAATCTTTTAATATGCGTGTTTGCGCTCACGCACGCGTAGCCCTTTCTCGTGCCTCCGCGAAGGAAGGTCCCCTCTTCGTCCCTGCAGACATCGCGGCTCTTCAGTAATATCTCAAGCTGAAATGGTCCCCGGATGGAGCACCCGAGATGTTACTATCGCGATACAGTGACTCACCTACATTACTTGAACTCACACATGAGATCACCTCTCACACACGTGTACATATATATACACATGGTGGAAGGGTTTTGTTTTTTTCCCTTATCGAACTGAATCGAATAGTTTAGTTCGTTCCATTTCCAATATACACGTATGCGTTTGTGATTATACATATATATTGATTTGCTTTTTGTTGCAGTTAGACGTAGTAGTGTTCAATCAATTCCAAGCGGAAGTGCAAAGTAGCGTCCACTATTATATTTAATGATGGATTTTCGCAAAGTAACACCTTCTTCAATCAAAGATATTAAAGCTTACAAATCTATTTTTGAATCTCTTTCTTCTACTTAGAAATCACAGAGATCCTAGATCCTAGAATATAGTCTGAATATTGTTCATAACTAAATGAGTTATATACCGTAACTTAAATTCACCCGTATATGTGCTATTCAAAAGTAAAAAAATTTGAAGCAGTCATAGGAGCTGCTGACAGTAGTGAACAATTAAAACAATCGAATGTTCTCTGTGAAAATTGAATTCTCTTTTAAATCCTTAAATCAATTATAGTATTGATTATTAAAAATTTCATTATTTGTAAATTTAAATTATTATTATTTATCTGGTTTTCACATCTATTGACACTCCGAATAATAATTATATACATTTTATTAATTAAACAAACATATGATGAGCTGCACAATCTCAATACGAAATATAACTATTAGATGTACACTGGACGCTATACTACACGTCGCTAGTTTGACGCAAGCACGTACGGTCGGTCACGCTTTCTGACATGTCGCTGACGAGAAAGCACAAGTTTATCTCCTGCAAAACATACCACTCAATGGGCTTTAAAAAGTTTTCACTTCAATAATAACTGAAAGGGATGTGAATTAAATACACCAATAACCAGAGCACACAATACCCCAGATAAACGGGATAGAAGATAACACATGTGCCTGTGGAATCAATCTAATTGCTTAAACTAGTATGACCATATATAATATATCTCTGACAAACAATATAGCGATGAATGGTTCAACAAAACAGATCGCGTAAAATACTGAACCAAAAATGTTCATTTTTTACATTTTATTCGTCGTATATATCACATACTGCTTTGTGTCATCGTATCCTGAGAGTAATGAGTGACTATACAACGTAACAACCTCTGTAATCGGAGGACAGGAGGAAATTAAAATTTTTGCATGACTTGACAAACGGTGTGTGACGCTCGTCCAGATAATAACGGCTTTAATCTTAAAAGTTATGGAGTTGGTTGACATGTTTTAATAGAAAATTGTTTTCAGGAATATATAAAAACATTTTTCAAACCGAGTAAATTGTGACCTCTAGGTATTTTATACAAGAATTCTTTTGTATCCTCAATGCTCGGTACACAAGAAATTCCAAAAATATAGCAGTTATATCTATCTATATGTAATTACTCTGATCAATAGCTTCTGCATTGAATGTTTTACGTGCAAGTACCTTATTAAAGAAGTTACTTATTTATACATAATCGTAGCACAGAAAGAACTTCGCTGCTCTACCGTGCTCAAAGTGTGGAAATTGAGCTTCCTTAATCATATGATCTTTAGGCACAGCCAGCTTTATTGTGCTATTTAGAATAATTATCAAGAGATAGACACGGATACCAAAGTTAGAACCGACTGTAAAGTCAGTACAAGATGATATTTAATTTTGTTTATGATGTAGGTACGATGTAGACATGTAAAAAAGGAGTATCCAGTGTAGCTGTTTGCGTACATCCAGAAAATAAGTAATATTTCTTTGTACAGATAGTATAAAGTAATTTTCCAAAATATCCTCAAACCCACTCCACATAAACCCAAAAGCATATGCGACCACTTACTCGTATTATCGAAAACGTATTTTTATAGTATCTGCGTAATTTGTATTCACAGGGCGCTCGGGAGATTACTTAGTGGAATGTAATCGAGTGAGCATCGGATAGGGAGGGCGTGTGCCTCTTTCATTTAACCATATCTAAGGAATGAGTTGGGTTCGATGGACGGTTGCCTAAAGGGTCACAGTACAGCATTACTTAGTACTACATTTTAAAGTCTCTAAGAAGACTTTAATCTCGACAAACTCGTAATAAAAATTAACATCTGAATGTAAATATGGAGGTTCAAGAGATATCACTGTAAATAGACTTCCATCATTAAAGAAAAGATTAGGACGAAATAAAGAGTTAAAGTTTACATGGTCTCGAACAACATCAAAATAAACCATGGTAAAACTACTATCTTCCATTAAATGAAGTCGCTTAAAAATCAGTCGTTTTATTAATTGTATATAGAATACTCCATGTAATTTCTAAAGATACGTGCGCCTGTTAGCTAAATTCATCGATAAAATTCAAGAATCAGTTTCCTTTGAAAACCTTTTGCTTTTAGGAATATACAACATTGAAATGATTAATTAAATTCGGTTCTTTTCATACCTGACCGTTATGGATAATCGGTTTTCTGCTTCAACAAAACTTTGTTATAATTAAGCTATCAGAAGACAGTTATGAAGTATAGCTGAACTACCAGCTCGGAGAATATTATTTCTTCGAGTACATCTAACAACTAATTAACTCGAAAGTGATCGGCGCAAACAATCATATACGGTATAAAAGTCCGTAATCCTGCATTATGCTCACGCCTTATATTTTATTTATTATCAGGGTTCATGACTTATTTTATTGTAAAATAACCTGTACAACTGTTTGTCAATATCTCACTACATAGTGATCCCTTGTGACTACTCATAATACTCACTGAGTTCCTAATGAAAGGCTCCCACTTTGGTCACCGTATTTCTTTAAATTACAAACTATCTCATTTTTACCCACTGGCACCAATAGTAATACATAAACTTCAGTCCTTCAGACAAGATATTAACAATGTCTCAATAAAAATACGGCTATTTAAGAAGACTCTATGTCTAGTAGATTCTTTGATGATTTTGTCTTTGAGCAACAAGTTTTTCTAGCACGTCAATCCATTGAATTGTTGCGAAAAAGCTAAACACGGGTCCTCATATTATTTACTGTTAATATTATTGGATTCTATGAACTCTTCAGACAAATAAAAATAATCTTTTCATGTGTACTGTCTGAGAAACAGAATCGTAAGGAAATTATATTTACCGGTATCTATTAGTAATTAATGATTAGTAGTCTGTATGTTTTTGCATAAACAGTAATTATATATGTTGACTCAATGCCCGTTGTACCGTCAAAAATTATTTGTATCAACAAAAATACGAGTATTACGCGCTGCCCTCTAATATGAAACAAGTCTATGAAAGGCGCAACGAAAAGGGAGGGGCGTTCAATCTCGCCGGATCGTTCTCGTCTCTGAAGGTAATAAGTATCTATATTTAATAGTATATTATTGTATCTGCTGTTTGAGGTAAATGCTTTAATTATTAATACTGGATTGGTTTCGAGCTACTAATCGATTAAATGACAAGGACTCACTGGACAAGGAATCACTGCGACCTATGTTATGGTAATCATTAGAATTGAATACAATAGTGGTGAATATTACTGCTTTATAGTTAGCCTTCATCGACACAGGTTAAAACTATGTCTGCTCATCTATTTGCAGACGGTAGAGTGAAATTAGTATATCGACGTTTTCAGAAGTTTCTTCAGTCTCAGAGGTGCTATCCCTCATAACATGGTTTAGCTTTCCGTAGACAAATTTTCAACACTAAACTTTATATTATCGTAGTCAGCAGAAATTAATATAGTTGCGCTATTTTTCTTTATTCTGATAGTACAGTAAAGTCACAAAATGGAAACTGAGATACTATTTACGAGACTTGGTGAAGTTGCAGTCCAATCGCACATTATTGATTGATAGCAATGAAAATACAAACCAAAATGGTTAATCAGTAAGCTTTTATAAATCAAAATGGCTACGTTAAGGTAACAACATAGCTTTTAAAATTATTTTTATTTTATATTTTAAAGATTAATTATCCATCAGGTGTTAAATGGTGTCTGTCGCTCATGTATAACTGCAATATCAGTGGTAATATCGCTGAAGCACGTATTCCAATCCGTTTTTAAGATTCTCACGCCCCACGTCCCTCTGGGGTAAAACAGTGCTAAGGAAAGCTTTAGTTTTAGGGCACTTTATCAAAAAGTTCTTTAGAATATTCTCCATCATATAAATGGTAGAATACACACATAAATCCATGTCCTTGCAAGTTTCTAAGTTATTTTGGACGTGTTTGGGCACGAATCCAAACACGATGTCTTGACCACAACAATTTTACATGTGAAAACTGCTCGATAACTGATATAATATTACATTTTGAGTTGTATGTTAAAATTGGCACGTTCTTGTATGCACGGACGGCGCAGTAACGATGCTTCCAAACCCTTCAACTGCAACCACCACCGTGTGTCAAAACATCAATACATAAAGCAACAGTACGACGAGTTTGAAACTGATAAGATTTATACACCTTTCATTATAATTATATAATTAAAATTATTTTCCTTGTGCCTTCACCAGCTGTGGCATGTAGTTTTACTCCTTTTTACTTTTTATCTCTCTAGGCTCCCTATACCACGTTCTTAGATTCACGTTCCTACATGACCTACATTTTCTATGGCAAATGCTCTGTTCCTAAGTGTCGAAGCATGATGTGAAATGGCTAGTAATCTTTCTAAATATGTCTTTTTAAACTATAAAATAGATTTTTTTTTGTCAAAACTTAACTGCTACTTTCAGAGCATTAAAATATCCATAAATTAAATTGATATCTAATAAATATTTTAAAAAACGCAAATACTTTTGTATATATTCGCTAAAAAACCTCATTGGATTTATTTTTTAAATGTGTATGGCGTGCATTTTAAATTTCGCCATTTTGTTTCTATTTCATATTCGTGTATGGACATCAACACTGAACACAGAAACTTGCGAGGTCGTAGGTCTAAAAAAATTCAATAAATATTGCGAGTTAAATAATGCCTTGTAAATAATAATTTTTTAAATTATATAATATTAATATATATTTTTCGAGCTTCCGATTAACAAAAATGGTTGTGAAATGAATGCTTTTATCGGGAGGGTATGGTATGTTTTGCAGCAAATCAAGGATCCCGTACTTCTAATGCGTACAGTACAGTTTCAGATTTATATAGAATATGTTTATAGATTATTGAATGTTGTAAGCTTATTGTATTCTTAATATCTAAAAATGCTTAACTACATAAGTATGAGGAGAAGTCTCCTCAGGAAACTTGCAATGTTCTTTTCGAACGTGAGTCTTCCTAGTAATCTCAACCCACGATTTCACCTATCAATGGATCCTATAAAGTAAATAATATAGCCTTGTATGTATTCATAAAAAAAAACAACACTTAATCTCCCATAGATTGCAAGTCTGTTGGTAAAAATATGTCTGTTCTGATTTCCCAGATGCTTTGAATATTTGACTGCGGTGATTTACTTCTTAACTTTTGCTAAACAAAGATTTAAACCCAATGGGATAAACTTCGAAGCAATTATTCGTTATGGAACTTTTGAACATTAGAATTAAATATCAAAGTATTGAAAATTTAGAGAAGTATTTTATGGATTTCTATATTTCGCTTTATATTTCACGGCGCTACAACTTCAGGGATGGATTCAGCTTTAGAAAAATACCTAAAGTACATTGTTGTATCTAACTTGTAGGACTTTAGTAAAAGAAACAAAATTTTATGAAAGTAAATCATTACTTCTAGTGGGTTCCGCCTAACATCTATTTCAAGTATGAAGCTTGGTCATTATGATGTATTTACAAATTATATTCAACAATATTTATTACATTGCTTGACGGGATGTCTCCTTGAACACACCTCATTGACATGAAATTTTTAATCCTATTCAAGAATAAACTTTCAAAAACACCTTTCCTTAGTCCCCATATATTTTATATAAGGAAAACGTCTGAACAATTCGTTTGTTATCTCACACCCGGTTTTAATAATTTTGTATCCAATGTAATTCCATAAACATACGTTACTATACCTCCTTACGTCGTGCCGGTCTCAAAAGTTACTTTTATTGGCTGCACGCCAGCACCGGCCACGGTTCCACATGCTTTCAGCTGACGACCTTTGAATTTCTTTAAAACTTGCAAACTCTACAGAACGTTCACAAACTTCCGTGACTTCAATAATAAGTTCTTAAATGTAAACAATATTTCCGTATATCAAAGAAACTCAATATAAAGGAAAACAGGAAAATATAAGCATCGTGTCGGAATAATTGTTAGATACATAATTTAACACCTTTAAGAAGAAACATACAAATTTTAATTTTCGTTCCTTATCCTCTACTGAAATATTACCTACTTTATCTTTTCTTTAATGTAAAAGCAGTTCGCTAAATTGCTTTTCAATTGGGTGTATGTAATCAAAGTTAAGAATTACAGGATTATTGTCTTGTTTTTTAATACGTATACTATCATAGTCCTTATTCATCCTTCTAAGCAGTGTGTGACTTAAACACTCAATGCAAGAGTGGCAATTACGCAAATGATTGAATAAGATAATATGGCCACTAAATCATTTGGGACACAGTTTAGGTAACAAAAGCAAAACTGGAATCCATACCATCCTTTCGATCTAATCGACATCATCCCATAGGAACGACGATGAAATTATTACATGTGGTATCAGGACCTCTTTTTTTTAATGTCGGGAAATCCCTTATGGATACGCCACCCTCCCAGGGGAGAGGGTGGATTATGTCCGACTCGCACAGACTAAAACCCCACGGTGTACCGACAGACCGTAATTGTTGGGGCGGCGATACAATGCTACTCAACCTTGTAGAGCCGCCCCAACGGTCCGCCCGGCGGAAGGTGAGCGCCGGGCTCCTACTTATAGAGAGGCAGACTGGGTACACACAAGCATCCCACCATTCGTCCGCCGAACCTGTGCAATGAGGAGATGGGCTTTATACCGTTTTCTCCATTGATTATGATGGCACCATGCACACAATACTAGAGACGATCAGAGTAATTAATACATCACCTGCTAGTAGAGTGAGATACTATTCTACTCTGCCGGTGCTAAAACTTTCCTTCTTAACTTACTTTCTATAATTAATTCAAATTCTATTTTTAAACTCCCTAGTCATCTTGAACGTGCTCATTATTTTAAAATCTCATCGTTGTCTAGCAGAAGGCAAGCAAGTGAATTAACTTTCCTATATAAAATAGTTTTTTTTTTCACAAAACTGGTTACAATAGATGATAATTTCTGTTGGCGTCGATGCAGTGATGCTGTTACTAATGTAACCTACTGGATGTGAAACTAACATGCACAATATATGAGAACTAGAAATTTATGTAGAAATATTCAGACAAAATATGTAAAAAACAAGTTAATAATCCAAATCTAAATACAATACAATACTTTCCCTATTGAGATTTTATTGAGGCTAAAGAACAATGAAAAATGTTAAATTTAGCTTGTATATAGTTAATTATATTTATAGACTGTCCACAATTACTATACTTGCTTAATTTTAACACCAACTTTCGCGGTCGTTGTACTAGACTGTTTCATATTCCTTTCTATATAAATAACGTTTCCTTTAATAATCCGATTGCTAACATGTGTCGCTCATATAATACTATCACTAATTGCGTCTCCTGTTCTGCCGATACCAACTTGGACATATTTCATCTTAGTCTGAGTACATTTCGACACATAATCCATAAACACAGGTTTTCTCCTTAATCTTCTATTCTATACATATAATAAAAATGAAGTGTCTGTATGTAATATCAAAATAAATTTTTTTGACTGATTAGGTATGAAAGTATACACGCTTCTGATAACAAAAATGCAATTTTTAAATTTTTTGTCGGTCTGTCTGTCTGTCTGTCTGTCGGTTTTGTTTCCACATTCCCCCTCGTCATCATGTCACACCGTTCTTAAATGAAGCGAATGTTCTTAAAATGGCAGCCCGTAGGGAGCTACACATGGTGACTTTATTTTTTGACTTGATCAAAACAAAATACCTAAGTACCTATATGAAAAGCTAACATGGAGGCAAACACGTCTTACATCTGGCTACACGCGTTCTGCGTCATATCGCCTGACGATACCTATACACAGAACCACAGCGTTCAGGGGTCCTTTTAAGTATGCAGCTACTCGTTGCTGGAATAATAACCCACCTCCATGTAGATATAGGAAAAATAAGAAAAGTTTTAAACATATATTGCAGCAGTGTTTGTTACAAGTTCAAAACCAATAATAATAATAGCGTTAATTTTATGAGTGGTTCCAATTTAGTAGACGTACAATTTAAACTTACCTATGTATGTATTTGTATATTTAATATTTGTATATGTATTTGCTTGTATTATTATTTAGTATGTTTGTATTATTATTATTATTTTTTATTTTCAGGCTTATGGTGGTCACTGTGCAACCCAGGTAGTGAATAGCTTTTTGGACAGGCACATTTGTAATATTGGTATCTTTTTTTTTTGTATTATTTGTATCTTTTTTTTGTAATATATTTGTATCTTTTTTTTTTCGATGTTTACTTTTTGTTGTTGTTAGCTGTTTACATGTATAAGTTCTGTTATATTTATTGTCAATACACCGACTACACGTCCGTACATTACTTAGGGTCTCCATTGAAAATCAGCGCTGCAGTACCACC
>MU158873.1:234623-285759 GCA_015888305.1 Antheraea pernyi | reverse complement strand
CATACTTTGTATTAAATTGTTCTATTCTTTCACAATAAATACATTTTCTTTAGAAGTTTCATTTTGTAAGAAAAAAGGTTTGGTTTCTTATGTATCTTAGTTTCTACAGTATATTCTAATATTGTTCATTTCTGTTATTAAAAGAACTTATAAAGACAACAGCTGTTATTTTTACATCATAGAACCCTAAAGATATTATTTTAAAAATAAAATACAACGTTATAATGTGAAGAACCATCCTAAAATTTAAATTAGTACATGTTGCTTAGACTTTTTTTTTATGAGTGTATTTTAGACTAGCTGTTACCCGCGACTTTGTCTGCATGAAATTTAGCAAGATTTCAACTCATTCTTTATTTTTAATAAAAGAAATAATTATCAGCTTATTGTTTACAATTCGACATTATAATTATTAATAACATTAATGATATAGAGGTCTTCCTAAAAAGATCTCAGATTATAAACTTATTATGTAAAGTGATCCATAATAGAATTTCTTGCGGAACAGACAAGCGTTTATTTTTTGTAGTCACACAATCTTAATTATAATAATGGCAATGTATATTAAATCTAATGTAAATGTAAATCTTAATAATAATATTTTAAGTTATTGTTTCGTTAGTTCCTTATACAGTGTAAGTGAGCACTTAGGCAGTTATATGGCGGGTTAAGATTCCAAATGTGTTGCTAATGACAAACCTCATTTGGCACGCTTTTTGTATTTATATATCTATTGTACACGTTACATGTTACTTCTAATGGCGTGCGCGTCGTACTTACAATTGTCTTTAAAAAGCGTTTCTGTAATTGTACATAGTCTCACAATTCTATAATTCTTTAATGCGATTTAAAAAACGCGTATGGAGCTGCGGCTACAGCTAGTATCACATATTTTTTAAGTTAGCATACTTTTATAAGATTGTATGATTATAATTGTTAAGCTTAGACGTGCATTCATATAGTTTTGGATAAAATAGTAGTAAAAAAATAAACTATAAATTGTAATTGTAAGCCATAGAATTATGAAACCGCGTACTACGTGCGGGTTTGTTACTCTATGTTGTAAGCATAGTTATTTATTATCTGTAATGTGTGCCTTGTATATAAATAAATAAATGTTAATGTGGAGAAACAATTCGATAAATTACACTAAATATACGCGCTCTATCTTATCGTATTTTCTTATTATATAGTTCGTGGATACCTGTTTCGCTAGATGTCTTTTTTCTGGATTCCTATAAAAAGTATTCAACTACGTTCTTTCTCTAGATCTCGGGCTATCTTTAGGCTATTGTATTTTGGTAGGTGGTAGAGCGGCGCTGAATCTATAACTAGTTTCAGCATGACTGGGTCGGCTCGCCCGGGGTACTACCACCCGACACACAGAAACACCGACGTGAAGTAACAGTGCTTACATTGTTGCGTTTTGTTCGGTCAGTGAGAGCGCCGGAGACCCATCTTTCCTCCCCCTCCCCCAAACACAGGATGGTAACGCACTTTTGACTGCCCTGGTGTTGCAAGTGTCTATAGACGGTGGTGATCACTTAATATCAGGTGACCCACCTGTTCGTTTGCCTCCTATGATATAAAAAAAAGGTTTAGCTGTGCAATAGTAGTAAACTGACAGACAGACGAGAGTATATTTGCACTTTTTAATACTTATGCTTTAGTTATTATGTTAATAAAATATAAATATGTGTTTTATTTAATATCACTATCAATAAGTATACAGTGGTGGTCGTATAATTGGACCAAAATACCAACGGTCCTTGTCATTATGTAAGATACTTCACCGCAATCATTTTTATTTTGAAATTAAACAATAAATAGGACAACAATATGTTCAACGATTTATAATTTATTAGAAAAACAATATAAATCACACAACACGAGAGCAGTTTAAATATTACACTACGGACAAACATTTCAATTAGTTTTAACGTATGAACAATAATGGTCAACTAATTAGAAACAAGAACAAAAAAGTATAAAAAACAATATTTTTATAAGTATTAGTAATTAGTATTGTTATTTACGACATAGTTACTATCCACAGCCTACCAATAGTTATAACTAATATTTAGTAGCTTATACCTTATTCTCAATTACAGCAATGCAACGACGTGGCATTGATTCAGTCAATTTCATACATTTTTCTAGGGGGATTGAATTCGGCAAGCTCCTGGTCGGGTGGAGCGCCGTGGGCATGCAGCTGCTGGAAATGAAGCCCATGCGCTGCTATAAGTACATGAGCTTGGGGCACACCCGCCCCATGTGCCCTCCTCGTCCAACAGGGGCGACGGGTGCTACCGGTGCGGCGCAGCGGGCCAAAAACTGCCGAGTGCAAAGCGGAAGCGGCCCGCTGCATCGTATGTGCCGATGCCGGGAGGCCCTCTGGGCATGTCATGGGGAGCCGATGCTCTCCCCCAGGATGCAAGCCCCCCAGGACTAAGGGCAGGGCCTCCCCGGTAGCGGGAACAGGGCCAAAAGCTACAGCCGCCAGGAAGGAGGAAGTTGCAATGAATCACGCCCATTGCAACTTTCTCTAGACTAACTTGAACCACTGTGCCACTGCACAGGATCTGTTGATGCAGTCAGTGGCGCAGTGGGGAATTGGGCTCGCGGTCGCCGCGGAACCTTATTACGTTCCCTCCCAGCTGCAGTGGGCTGGGGATCGGAACGGCTCCGTAATTATCGTGGCCGGGTCGGGTTCGTCCCTGGTGGTAAGGGAGAAGGGTGCAGGGTTCGTGACAGCCGTCTGGAGAGAGTATGCCATTGTGGGGGCGTACTTTTCCCTTAACCGGCCCCTGCGGGAGTTCGAGGTGTTCCTCGGCCCATCAGGGGGCCCATCTCCTCATTGCACAGGTCCGGCGGACGAGGGGAGGCAGCTGGTGTGTATCCAGTCTGCCTCTCTATAGGTAGGAGCCTGGCGGTCACCTCCCATCGGGCGGACCGTTGGGGCGACTTTACAAGGTTGATTAGCATTGTATCCCTTGCCGCCCCAATAATCACGGTCTGTTGGTACACCGTACGGTTTTAGTCCGTGCGAGTCGGACATAACCCACCCTTCCCCGGGAGGGTGGCGTATCCATAAGGGATTTCCCCACGTTAATAAAAAAAATGGGGATTGAATTGCATGCTTCAACAAATGCTTCATATAGTTCTCGGGTAATCCGGCAAAAATACTTCTTGTCCATAACATAATGATTTATTTCATTAAAAACTTTATTAACAGAACAAATTAAATGCTCAGCTATTCTTCTGTACGCTCACTTATGATCTTTATATAAGTTAACAATTACTTGCCTAGTTGACGCGTCACAACTTTTAGTTTTGCCCATTTGGTACGAAATAAAATTCAAATTAAAATAATAGATAAAGCCAAGAAAGAAATGTTATTCTCCAATTAAAAAAAATGAATGAGCTATGAATGCTTTTTTTAAATGTTTCTAATTAGACGTCCAAGCGGCCAGTAACAGAAAATAAACTCCTATATGTGTAAGACTCAATTTATAATTAAAAATAAGATATGCTTTTATGCATTTAATGAGTTTTTATTTGAGTGGCTATATTATTGCAGGATTATTACTTATTGAATGTGTATATTTTTTACGAACATTTGTATATTAAAGTTATAATTTCACTTATAAGATGTGTTTCTAATTATATGACCACCACTGTATATATGTATAATAATATAAAATAATAAAATACGTCACCGCGTTACCAGTGAATAGACCCTCACGTTCTCGATGAGGAAAATTATATAAAAACCCGCGCGTAACGAGTACGATGACGGTAGTAATTTCAGTGTAATCTTTCAGGAAACTTAAAGCCGACACAAAGCCGCATTGTTTAATAACGTGCTTCGTCACTGTTCGAGGCTTTGCAACCTCACGACCCCGCGACCCCGTGACCCTACACCAACGCGCCGCAACATGCCACGTAAGCTCACAATACAAAGTTGGACCTCAAAATACGATCCTGTTGTATTACTCATCTAAAAAATCTTATAAAGTTTGCTGTCTTTCCATTTAACTAAACGTTTGACCACAACCTCATCTAATGTTAAATAACGATATAGTCTAAGAAGGTTAACACGCTAACCCTAGAGGGGACTGGCGGTTCTCAAGAGCAGTTGCCGAATCAAAGCAACAGGTGCTTGGAGACAGATCTTCAACTTGAAGGTGGTAGCTAGCGGGCGGCGGACTTAGGAAATTCCCTACCACTATGCCATGGAAACCATCACGACGTTTTCCTTTACCGAAAGCTTCGACTTAATTGACAGGACTCGCCTCTCCGTCCATCGATGTGGGTCGATCGTCCAAACACGCTATCAACTAATTCATCATCGCTTCAATGAAGGGAGAATCCTAAATAGGATTATTTTTACAATTACAATCGTCTCAAAAAATACTACAAATTTATATTTGTTTATAAAATAAAGTACGTATGTTTTAAAATTAATGTTAAATCGATTAACATTTAACTTCATAACGCTCCTCGTTATATTGTTCTGGTAAGTTCCCGAAGCTTGTTCGGTGTCCGGGTGTCGAGGTGTCCCGGCGCGGTGTCGCAGTGCCCACTACAATGCCTTCGGGCTCCGTGACTCGTCACTAAAGCGTATTAAAACATTTTCATTTTCATTAATTGAATTTTTAATCACGCTCCTGACGTTCTCTATTATACTGCATGTTTGATTGTTGTGGCCGGGTCGGGTCGGGTCGGGTGGGGTGCGCCTGCCGGCTTGTTTTTTCTACGATATTGCCGAGTCACCTGCTTCGTATTATTTTAAATAATACGCTGAGATTTCATTTTTATACCGTTTATTTTCTTTTCATACTCTGAAATATATTTATTGTGAAAACACTCAAATTTCTAAATAAGCATTCACAAATTTCATTGTTAGTTTACCGTTTAAGCAAATGAAGCTTTACAGTGTTAAATAAAACGGCCGTAGTGTCGAGTAGTTTGTTTGTTTTATTTTGTACTTCTTTCACTCCTATTAATCATTGCGTTTATCAGAAAAAAGTCAAGGCAGTCAAAGGATTCTCGAAAGAAGTGAACCTCAAAACTATTGAATGACTGTGTTCTCCTTAGAATTTTTAAATTAATTATATTCCATAATTTGTATACTGAATTTATTATATTAACATTAGTGTGGTTTTCGCATATATTGGCAATATACATTATTATACAGTTTATTAATGAATCAAACATATGATGGATTGCACAATCTCAATACAAAATATCAATAAAAAAGTGTGCACAGGCCGCTATACTACGCTTCACTAGTCTGTAAGTACAATACAGTCGACCACGCTTTGCTAGCATGTCGGTGTCGCGAAACCATAAGTGTTTATCCTACTATAAATACTGCGCAACTTGCCTAAAGAAGTTTTGTGAATAGTCAAGAGTTAAGATCAAGCATATTGTGTATTCATATTATAATACGGAAAACACAAACATTATATATAGTAATAGCATTATTAAATAAACATAGATATAAATTTAGCAAAAAGATTTAATAGAACACCCACGAGGTATATATATAATCGTATCGCGACGTGTTTCCGTTTAAATCCGAATCCTTTTCATTCAGGATCGCGTTAGTAGGAAAAATAATATTACTTAATGTACCGGGAGACTCTCTCGCTTGTTACGAAACCACGAGATGCAAAACATTTGTATACTTCCCCCTCACATATGTCATATCACGTAAATATACGGTCTGCTGTACGCAGATTAAGTTCCTTTCGCTTCTTTTTATTTTCCTTTTACCTTTTTCGTCAATAACATTCCATTACCAGACACATCATATATCGTAGCAACATATGTTATAAGTTTCCCTTTTGATGGGCTTTTTATATCAGTCGACTGTTACTTTTTATGATTATTGCAAATATACGTTTTGGGTTGTTAACTACAATAATATATATGCTTTGAGATCTTAGCTCGATAACCCTTTAATAATGAAATAGCACTGAATATGTCTACTATCTAATCCTAATATCTGGTAGTTAAATTTATCACTATCCCACGGTTTTGTTCCGATCTGTTATACACTTTGAAATTCATGGGTTTTCATAACAAACTGGAAGATAACAAAGTCTACCCCTGGGGCTTGTTTTAATGAAGCCAGGAACGAGATCTGCTCTGAAGTATTTGTAACTCTAATCAGTGTAATTAGAAAGGTCTCGATACAGCGGCCAGAAGAGATGTAATCACTTGCGGCTCCCCTAATCTTATTATTAAATTAAATAGCATTTTTGCTTACTCTACGTACAATTATATTTATTTTGGTTACATCGCGATATGTAATTTCTGTTACCGGAATAATTTTCTGATAAATATCTATCCGAATCCCCAGCTGATAGTTACGAGTAATGAACTGTACGGCTATTTTGACCAATTTGATTTGATCCCTTGCCATATTTCATTTCTATTTTCCTCTCATTAATGATCAAATTTCAAATTAACAACGTTTATAACAACGTTATAAAAGAGAACGTTCTATTAATACTTGTATTACTCGTATTGTAGTTATCGTTGTCATCACACCACGTTGATACTTTCTTAGTCAAGATTTGTTCCTTAATGTATACTTATATTAATTTTTGATTTTTCCTTAATTCTACAAGATGAGTCCACTCATGTAAACAGAATTATGATTCACTACTACTTACAGAACTACTAACCTATGTAGTTTTCCAATTCTACGATATACGAGAAAGTAAAATTTCATTGCGATAATTTAATCAAAAGATAACAAACAAACAAGCAGAGTTATTCTCGCAATTATAATAAGTATCAATTTTCGTTGGAGCAAACAAAACAGCAATATTTCTATGACCATATCAAACTACAAACTTAAGATTTGGTTAGAATTAAAGCTGTAATTTAAAGGTGAAGAATGCGATAGCATAAAACACAAAAGATATTACGTACAAATATATATAGCGAATAAATAGGAATTCGCAAAACATTTAAAGTGATAAACAGTGAACGAGGAACATTTAGTTGTCTGGTGCAGTCGTGACGTATTCAAGTACATAACAATATCAGAGCGCGGTATTGTGCCAGTTCCGACTTCGTGGCAACGCGACGCATTTCACAAACTATTGTAATATTTTACATTTAAACTAGTACGTTACTTCTAAAATTTATTTCAAATATGAGATGGTATTTATTTTTCCGTTTCGCTTTAATGCCGTACTGAGGTAAAATTGTAGCGTTCATTAGACACAAGCTTCTATATCTTTGAAAATACCCATGATATACTTGCCAATACAAAAAAAAGAATATCACTCCAGCAGAATGTTATTAATATAATTAAAATATTATATACGCACAACATTCATTATAGAATTGATTAAAATAAAAAAAACAGTGGCATTGAAGGAACCCGCGTAATTTTTAATAAGTTGTAAAGTTGTGGAAAAAACCATAAAGCTTGTGCTTCAAAGAAGGTACAAATTTGTAATCTACTACACGTTTCAAGTATTGATTGTATGTAACAGCTAAAGCCATGAGAAAGTGCTGAGTAGTATGGAGTGCATAGATAGGTAGTTGTTATGCAAATAAAGTTGTACAGAAGTTCCAAAGGACCAGTTTACATATTAAAAATCCGCGAACAAAGCTCCGTTAAACACAATCCCGCAAAGTTTCCACCACTCTACCAGTTTTCCAGTACAAAAAGTATTTTGTTGTGAAACTTTCCAGTTTCATAAGTATATTCTTGGAAATGCACCAGTTTGCATAAGTGCATAAGGATTGTGTTCTGAAACACTCCGGGTTTAGTTTGCAAACATGAGAAATTTTAATCTCGGAAGTGTTTTTTCTATCTCTATACACATACATACATTTTTATATAATTAATCACTTTTAGATGATTTTGAGCATGTGTTACTGGTAGAAGCTTTAGAGATTTCTCAAAAACGTTTAGGTAACATTTACATTATTAAATTACTCATTAAAGCGATTGAGAATAACTAGTGAAAAAAAAATCTACTAACAACTTAAAAGTTGTGCATGGTGCTGAGGATTCAATTAATTTTCTACGGGAAACGTATACACTACATTTAAACATTTCGTTATAAAAAAAAAATAACACAACTATTATAGACCGAAATCCGTAATTATATATCTAACTATTTGTAATGAAAATCATATTAAGCCCCAGGAGAAATAAGCAATGAGGATGGATACCATGTACATAAAATAGACCAGAACTACAAACTAACTTAACTATAGCGATCCGACAAATTGCGTCACCGAATCAATTAAATTCGTACACGCTAGATTGGTAGAATCACAGTGCTCGTATCAGATCAATATCAAACGATTTACATAAAGCGATTGACTGCGAACTGTTATATGGTAGATACACATGTGCTAGCAACATGGTGACCGAATCTCCTCACAATGTGCTACACAGCTACCACCATTTAAGCAACAATCGACTGTCATCTAACATAAATTCAAACCACGATACGGTAGCTATGATAGAATTGGTTAAATACTCTCTGGCGAAATTGTTTCTGACACACATACATGTTCCAGCTTGGTATATAGAATTAAGGAAAGTGTGCATGTGCCGGGAACATGCGTCTATTAACTTCGTGAACGAAAGAAACCTTTTTTTATACTTGGCTCGGGTTAGCTTGTATATTTTTTATTGCATTTATTCTTGTTCCCATAGATTTGTTAACGCATCTACTTGTATTGCATAATGTATATTACATAGTATAAGACAAAGTCCCCTACCGCGTCTGTCTGTCTGTCTGTTCGCGATAAACTCTTTAGTATATAATTTGTCAAGTATTTTTTCATAATCAGGGTGGGACAACGTCTGCCGGGGTCGCTAATAATGTATATTTCCTAGTTGTGTAAATACAGCATTATTCCTATCTATAAAATTTTATCAACATGTTTGGTGGTACGCTTTATGCACTTTGTAACTCAGTATGAGGCAAGGTTACCTGTTAACACTAAGAGTTGTATAAAAGTTATATACTAGAAGGGCTTTTTCTAAGTCCGTCGCCCGCTAGCTACCACGCTCAAGTTGTTAATCTGTCGCCGAGCACGTGTTGGTGTGTTCCGACACACGCACTAGAGAGCGCCAGTCGTCTCTAGGTTTAACGTATTCATCATCTTATACAACATCATCATTTAACATCACACTAGATTGTGGTTGAACGTCAAATCCTATGAAGTATAAAAAAACATCCATGTTCACTTTCACTATTGCCTATACCTGAGTGGAAATGTTTTAATGAATAAGTAACATCGACAGAGATTTCCAATATAATATGAAGTTTGTTGTTAGATTTCCTTTACGAATTGCTACAACTACCTCTGATATAATTGTTTTTTGGGTGAATCCAATATTTGGCAAATAATTAATTTTGGCCTTTACGTAATATTTATTACTAACTCCACTTTCTGTACTATCAATATCATATTTATTGAGATACATCACCCTTGAAATAATTTCGATAAAACATTTGGGACTTAATATTATTTGTTCATGCGGCGACATTATTGGAAGTGTAATTGACTGCGTAATTTAATACTACAAGTAACCTTTCTGACAGGGACACGATACTTGATTTCATTCGCTACGAAGTTAATAAAACAATTTGCTGCCCTAAATATTGTAATTATTTCTTGGAATTAATTCATAAACATCAGTAAAGAAATTAATATTACTTGTTTTATGCTTGCGATACATTTACAATTGATAGTTGGAGTGTCGAATTTTTAATGAGTATTTGATTGAATTCAAATTTACTATTACAAATTCTTTGATTTATGAAGGCGTTACTTTGTGGAAATCCATTTGAGGTGCTCGATTAAATGTCATTATACTATTAGCTGCTGCCACGTCTCACATAATCGATAACAAATGAATCGCCTCTCCATGGAGCATCATTGCATGGTGACAACAAGAGTTATTATCCCAGGATATTCCGTAATGGAGCAAAACATGTGTAATCGATTATGGGATACATGACAAAGCCAATCAATTCCAGGCGAAATTAGTATAATAACATCTAATAAAGTACTTAAAATGGATTTTCACAAAGTAACGCCTTAATAAATCAAAGAAATTGATATAGTTCATGTGAATTTGCAGTTTGGCAAATTAGCCTTCAAGTATGTAACAAAACAAATACAAGAGATCACTAGTTGAAATATCAGTACCTACCCTATGAGGAAATATCATGAATGGTGATGAACATTGTATGACTAGATTATACTCTAATGAAATGTTTTAAGAAGATTAACTGTTCGAAGCCGGTACAGCACGTAAAGGAAACAGCAAATTAGTCTGTAGTATTTGTGGTGTTTAGAGAAGCCGTAATATCTAACTTCAAATACCTATAAGGATAAGTAACAGTCTTTATTCAAGTTAAAGTTCTACTTGGTTATGGTTTACAATGACCAATGAGTTTTCTAATATATAGTTGACCATCCATCTACGTTAAAGTTTGCTTTATAATATTTAAATAATAGTCAAAGGATCGGCTAACTTTGATTTCTAGTGAGCATTAGACCGAACGATAAGTTACCATAAATATCGGCTTTTATTATACCAATAGAACAATGAAACACTTAACCCAACAATTGATCCGTTCGAGGTTCGGGTACCACTCTCTCCGTCGCATTTCTCTGAACCGAAATAATTCAGTACACAAGGCCGATAAAACGTTTGGGACACGTCCGCATTTAGATACCGGGAGTAACGTTATTTGACGTGTAATGGACTGGATAATTTAATTCTCGACTTCACATCTATATTATGTTGTACGGTTAACCCCAAATAAATATGATCAGCTTTTGTAAATGGTTTCTTTTGCTTTTTATCACCTTGGTTGTTTTCTATTATTTACTTTGTCTCTCATTTCTACCTTATAATGAAAACTTCTTACATCAACTTGTAAAACTTGAGCTGTTATCGTGATACGTGATAACATATCGGTCCGGGCGATGTTGAGGTGATAGTTATAAAAGTATGTACGCCTCGTCCTATGTAGAAATCATCTTTAAAAATCTGTAAAAAGTAATTTAGTCTATTTTAATTTAGACATGCTGTTATCCGTGGCTTTGCCCGCAGTGCTATCTCTGAAAGGGTTCTACCAATTTTTACGGGACTTTCATTGGCAGATAGCAGACATTATAAGAATTAATTTAGTTTATTTTATTTAAACTAGCTGTTATCTGTGGCTTCACCCGCAGTGCTTTCCCCAAAAAGGTTAGACCGATTTTTACGGGACTTTCACCGACAGATAGCGGATATTATAAAAAGTAATTTAGTCTATTTTAATTTAGAGTAGCTGTTAACGATGGCTTCATTCACAGTGCTATCTCCAAAATGGTTGAGCGATTTTCACAGGACTTTTACTGGCAGATAATTGACCTTATTGGAAGTAATTACGTTATTCCTTTTTTAGACTAGCTGTTACCCGCGACCTTGTCCGCATGAAATTTAGCAAAAATATGTTGTTCACTGTAAACATGTGCATTGTACTGGACTCCAAGAATAAATATAATTTAAATTCATATGTTTCTATCTATGTTTGTAATTTGAATTATATTGTTTTTTTACTCATTTTGGCTGCTATTTTGTTTTATTTACCGAACTTTCATCTACATAACTTAGTAGTCAAAGTAATTTATAAGAATACTATATAAGAATATAATACCAATATAAAAATAATGTATCCAGTTCAATGAGCACTATTTTAATTGTCAAATATTAGAAACTGCTCAGAGAGATATAAAGTTTAATATCTTGATTTATATTTATGCAAGATTTCGTCAGCTTATTTATTGTTTGCAATTCAACATTGTAATTGTTAATAGTATTCTTGAAGATAGAAGCGGTCTTTTTAACAAAATATTAGACCATAAACGTATCACTTATTGACAATATGGTCATATTATACCATTATAATAACATCTTTAAGTCAATGTTTCATTATACAGTTCCTTATACAGTGAAAGTGAGCACGGAGGTAGTTGTATGGTGGGTTAAGTTTGTAAATATGTTACTGATGACTCCTGCTCATTTGACACACTTATTACTGTAAGTGGCGTGCGTGTCGTACTTACAATTGTTTTAAAGAGTATTTTTATAATTGTAAATTACATAGTCTCACAATTTTATATTTCTTTAATATAATTGTAAAAAACTCGTGCGGAATTGCGGGTACAGCTAGTCCGTAACATATGTAGAGATGTGAACGGTCCAACGCTGCGCGCGCACTGAACTCCGCTCTATTTTCGCTACGTTTTTTATTGCTTTGTTTCGTTTTAAAGGGTAGTGCCTCATATTTATGTCAGTTCAGATACTTTTTGACGATATAACGGATATTTGCGCCGACATATCTTAATTTTTAATATACATTTCCCATTTTGTTATCTATATGTTTTATCTATACTATAATAAAACTGTAACAAGGCCAAATCTGTACATTAAATATTTTTTGAAAATTATAATCGGAGTGGACTATAAGTATCGATATAGAAGCCAAAAATAATCCTTTTACAATTTTTGTCTGTCTGTCCCTGTGAATACGTATCACTCTGAAAGTACTGAATCAATTTTGACGAAACTTGACACAGTGATAACTAATATTATAAAGTTACATCTAGGATACTTTTTGTCCCATAAAACGCAAAGGGTTCTATATAACAAAAGAAACTTTCGTTGCGATTCTATGCGTAATTATCAACTATATATGAGAAATATGTGTAAACAAAACTGTCACTTATATATTGTTTTATTTAATTGTATTAAAAAAATTTGCTACACAAAGGTGACAGGATTTTTTTCTAAAACATAAACCTAGATAATAGTTACATTGCATTGTAGAAGATGAATCTCAAATAGAGTTCTGTCAGTACGTGTGTTGTTTCAATATTTCATAAAATTAGTTTTCTAAATATTGTTGAGTCTTGAAGTAGTTGGGTTCAGGTTTGTGAATCTACGATTGAAATAATTAGTTGAGGCGTTTGCCAATGCGTTTGCCAATTGGCAATTACCAATACTAATATTATAAAGATAGGTAAAGTTTTGTTTTTGGAGAATCCTTGGTTCTACTGACTTTGAAAATTATTTCACTGTTAGAAAGGTATATTATCCCTCAATGCTACTTTTTTTATTGTGGCAAATATATATTTCTAATAATTAAAAACAATAAATGTAACTGAAAACGGTAAAAATTCTATAATATGGCGTGCTTGAAAGTTTCAATAACAAAAATAAAATCTATAACAATAATTAATTTCTTTCAAACAACTATTTTTTTTTCTCGAACTGACTACGTTAGTAGCCTAGCAAGGCCTTTACAACTTTACTGGACTACGCTTCCAAATAAAAATCTGTAGATATTCCTCTTTCCTTTTTGTGCCCAACTCATTTACTAACAACCTTACCACCGACTGTAATAACGCATCATGCGACTCTCACTTAATAATCTGTTAAGCATAGATCAAATCAAACATAGAACTCCAAAAATTAAACAGAATAAGCTACGTGATTAACGAAACCTTTTGAAACAAGTACTATACAAACTCACTCACTATAAGTTAATAGTAAATACACAGGACGATATGAACAAGTTATATTGTAGTGAATTATATATATTGATAAATTGTACCGTTACTATCCATTGTGACTTCCCTTTTGTGTCGTGTAAAAGCTTTGAGTTGAGCAGTTTAATCTCGTTTGTTTGCGTATCAACCGACCTCCGTTTCCTTTGACGAGAATGAAATAAAATTGTATGATTCCGCACCAACAATGAAAGTATTCATTCTGGATATTTCGACTTCATTCCCAAAGCCACCGAATACTTTAAATAACTTAAAGTTACCAGTCGTTAGATGAGTAATACGAATTATTCACAGGTTTATAAAATAAATTAATTCACATATATATAAAATATATTTGAATGCTGTAATATAGTAAAGTTATTGTATAACTTATTTATAGTGCGATCACATATATTACTTGCTGTACATAATGCGTTTTGTAACACTATAAGTATATCCAGTTATTGTTGGTGACACATACGATGAGTAGCTTACACATAGTTTTATACGTAGATTTAGTGAAATCCGCCGTGACCGCCGCCACCTCCCCTCGCCTTGCCGATACCGTCGTCTGACCAGGCTCCCTCCCCGATTGGGGTGTACGAGGGCGATTTAGTCGCCCTCGCTTGGCTTATTGGCGCTGAGGACCTATCGGAAGGGATGCTCATTTGAATGGCGTTGTATTTGCGGCTTCAAGGAGCTGATACCGAAAGCAAGAAGCCTTCGCTGACCGACGCAGCCGCACTTGAGTTAGCTGTCTCCGGTATGCTAAAGCCACCAGAAATCCTAAAGCTATGGCTCTCGTCGAGTCCGGTCGAGCGAGCATTGCTCCGTAAGCGCGACTCTCCGAACTCCGAGAGCTCAAAACGCCCTAAAATTTATGTACCTCTGCACTGCGAATATACACACGCCGCAAACACCATCCTCAATCGACGCGAGGCGCCCGCGTTACCCGCCGATTGTTGTCCAGAGCCCCCACGACTGGGGTGTATTTCTTCCACAGTTGGCGGCGAAGTTGGGGCGTGGGCCCAACGTCTGCGTATACGGAGAATGGGTACGATTTATCCCAGAAGATGCCGAGGAGTACCGAATCACGATAGACTACCTCAAGTAGCAAGAGGGAGCGAGCTGGTTTACGTACACTCCCCCCTCCGATGCGATATCAAACCGCAGGATATTACCGAAGCTCTTCGTAGAAACGGCTTCGTCGCAGATCAACGGACGACGCGGCTGACCCGGTGCGTCTACTTCGCCGTCCTAAAGAGATCGCCCAAATTAATACCCGCTATATATGACACTAACGAATTAATGAGCATGCCTGGATTCAAAATTGAAGCCTGGAGAGAATGCCGGCTCGCCCAATGCTACAGATACCAACAGTTCCGGCTCTCCTCTCATCATTACCACAGAGCGATGGCCTGCGTGCGGTGTAGGGGACCACATTTCGCCCGCCAATGTGACCGCCCAAGAGAAGCACTGGCGACCTAGGCAGACTGCAGGAGAGCCCACACTGCCAATAATAAAACACAATAATTAAAGAGGAGTTCAGAAAGCGCCGCGCAACCACCATAGCTCGTATTCGTGATTCCGGACGCATCACGGAAACCAGGCCGGCTCATAAGACGGTCAAGGAGACTGCGGCGGCGAGCTTTATGGCCCCCGCTAATGACGCTTCTCCCAAGGAAGCAACTAAGACTGCCAGAAAGAGACAGAAGAGACGACTAGCCAAATAAAACCCAGGTTGTTAACGACCTGTCAAACAACGAACGCCAACACTGGCCTTATCACGCACGTACCAACGCCGCAAGGAGAAGGGTCATCGAGATGAGACAACCTCGTGAGGAGCGCCCTGGCGCACTCTTCAACAAAACTAGAGCCACCACCATTGACGCGGGGCAATAGAGAAGTCACAGTCAAAGGGGTAACCCTGATACTATTTTCCCGCGTGCTTCCGCGGAACGAACATCACGCCAGCATGCGGAGCATGCAACAGTTGACTAAGTAACATCTACGGTATAAACGGTGGACCTGACATGTCCCGATGTGTCGGAGGCGGTGGTCTCGACCTGACCTGACATATCGAAGGAGCTGGCCTGTGTAGGACGTGGTAAAACGTGACCGTGGGTCATTCTCGTGCGGAGCGTCGACTCACCCATATCAAGATGTATATATATATATAAAAACATGTATATACTTAGTAATGTCATGATTGTTAACACTAACCTTAATACTACGATTTTTGTTACGTCATATTGTATGTACACCCTTTATAGGCTGCAACTTCAATAGGTCAGCCCAACCAAATAAGAGCAAAGAAACCCACGCCGTTACTCTTCCCCACGCTACAAAATGTCTCTGACCTGTGTCAGAGCAATGAAAGCAGGGAAAACAAAAAAAAAATTTATACTCGAAATTTAATATTAAATCATTAGTCAATATTACGTTCGTGAATAGGAATTTATCCCGAAATATATCACTGTTTCGCCAGTGATATGTTATTCCCTGTTAAACTCTAATTTCCATTCATATTTTATTTAATATTGATAGATAATAAAATTACAAATTTATGTTTACAACGCCTACTCATAAGAATTACTGTGGAACAGTCATAAAGTACTGGTCGGCGGGCTACTTTCAATTATTGTTTGTACAATTGCTTGTGCAATTACCATTTAAGAGAAAGCCGGACTATATATAATTTATTCAAAAGCAAAATCCACCGCTTTGTCTCTAGGAATATGTATTTTTAACATTACAAAAGAGAGCCGGTATATAACTTGTCCTTATCCATATAATTATTAAATTGTTAAAAACGCGTCGGTGTGAGGCACCGTTATAAAATTATATGTACCTCTATAACCATTACGTTTATAACGTTTGTCTATATTAAATAATACGATCTTCCATATTAACTGTTCTGTACGATCATATAATCCTTACTACGTAATCTATAATTCAATAGTATATAACGTGTGTAATTCTATCACATTCTCTCCGCAAATGTTTCCATGCACCCACGCTATATATTCCATACAATACATTTATTACATTTTACACAAATTTATCATGTAATTCCTTACTTAATGCCAATGTAATCTATAGGTCACACATAATTCTATATAATCCATAAATCAGTAATTCTATGCATCCATAAGTCAATATTTACCTATTAATATAATTGATTCTATCTATAATTCACATATTCTATAAATCCATAACTCGATAAATCAATACACACATCTATAATTCCATACTCAATAACTCAATACACACGTGATTCTATATATATTATAATAGAATCCCTATAACTATAAATAGCACATGTATAATTCCATATTTTGTAATATACGTAGTTTTATCCATAATTTTGTATCGTTATTTGTATAATTCTTGTATCATTATTATATTCATGTACTACATACATCTTGTAATTCATGGAGGTATCGCGACTTATGTTGTGACATGTATATATATCGGACATAACATATCTACAGTTCTATGTTCAATTTATATCTATATTATATTATTATACTAGCATGAATTATTTAACAAAATCTATATTAAATATCAATAAATCTATGTATATCTTCTCTATAGAACATCACTAATCTACTTATAAAACTATGTGTAAGCTACTCATCGTGTGTGTCGCCAACAAGTATGTTGCTGAATCGGCTAATTGAGGTTAAAACGTTGTTATTATTATTTTTGATTGATAATTGCTAATAATATAGATATGTATTATAGATTCTATCAAAGAAATTATTACGTATTATCGAAAAATGAAAGTATCGAATCACAATGTATTATTATGATATGTTTTATTCTATTTTGTATGTTACAATGTCGACAGACCTAGAATAAGACCACTTATGTTTCGTTTCGTGACCTACATTCTACAGCAAATAAACTTACTCCCAGAAATGGGATGATGCCATTATATGAACAAGTTAATTTAGATGTGGCCGTTCTACCATTATTCTTATAATCTGGATGATAAGAAAGAAATTCCTCTAATAAAACTCCTCTTTGTTCTCCCATTTTATACACAATTAGGTAGTTTACGAATAAATAGATAGACGATGATCTTTTAACTAGGATCAGTTCTGTATTAAATACAGATATTTTGTTTAAACAATCAACCATATTGTTTTTAAAACACGCTTCAATAAACAAAATAAATTTTATAATATCTCCTCTACCCGGAAGTAAAGCATTAGCGGTCCCTAAATAATAGATCCCCTCCCGTGCCCCGCGACCCCCTCCCCGCAACCATCCGAGATTTAAATTCCTTGTCCTCATTAATCCTTGAAACACCGATTCCATTTGATCGGATAACATTGAATTTCGATGCGGTGATATTTATATTCGGAATGGTTGAAACTAGCTGGCGCCGGCAACTTTATTTCCTGAAAATATTTTCACATGTTCATGGAAATATTAATGGAAAGTACGTGTTTATCTGGATTAACTGGGGACCTCCTATTAGTATTATTTTTGTAATTATTGTTTTGTTACGACCATTCAAAATCTTAAAGGCCTGGTTAACGATACCGGACAACGACCCGTCTTCTACATCGAACCGTTGTTCGGCGCGCAATATATTATAGATATGCTACGAATGCTTGAAAATAATCTGGTTTTATTGAAGTGAATACGTCTTTAGGCGCGTTGAATGGTATTATTTTGGCAACAGATAAATTTATGATTTCGCGTCATGAGATGCAAGTAAGTGTGACCGAGGGTATTACGCTTGCGCGGCTTTCGTTAGTTCGTTATTAGACTAGCGACGCGTAGTGTAGGAGCCTGTGTACATCTAATATTAGTATCGTGCAGCCCACCATACTCGTATGTTTGATGAATTAATAAACTGTATAAAAAGTAAATAATTATTATTCGGAGTCCCAATAGATGTAGTAGTAGGTTCAAATGTTATGTCAAGCGGGTCTTAATACATAAAGGTTATTACAGGGTGGATCAGTATGTGAACGATAGCGACGTCTGGAGGTGACGCCTCTCTCTGTGCAGCCACTAAAAATGAATGTAGCTTTATGTGTCTGTGAATTATGTTGTAATAATAAAAAAAAAATGTTATGGATTATGAAAAGATAAACCAGATCGAGTTTCTTGCCGGTTCTTCTCGATGACTGGGTTGCTTTCCGAACCGGTGGTAGCTTTGACGTTCATAAGTGCCTTCTCAGGGCCTAAATTGAATAAAGAGTATTTTGTTTTTTTTTTGTGAAAGATTTCAATTACAGATAGATAATTTCAATTTACAAATTATAAAATACAAGCGGCCCCGGCGGACGTTGTCCTGCCTTGATAATAAAAAAATAATCTAAAATTTAACCGTAGCGCCACTTACTGGGTCCAATTGTGAATCTAAACCATTCTCGGATCCACTGGAACACCGTTTAGGAGGAGTTTAGTGACGTACACACGTACAGAAGAAATTTATATATGTATAAAGATAAATAATGCACATTATTATTATTATTACATAGGAATTGAAACATTATATTCCAAATATAAAAATATTTGAAATCTTCCAATTAAATGTTCTAGACCGAAAGTTATGTTAATTATATTTCCAGGGAGCATCGAATATAGATAGATTCCTTCCGTTCCCATGCAATAAATGTTATATTGTTATATGACTCGGTGTCGGGGGTTTTTCCTGATTACAGCTTTGTATATACATTTCCTTTTTTTCAATTGTTTTTTGTGATGTATGTATGAATTCTTTAATCAAATCAAATCAAATCAAAAATACTTTATTCAGTTTAGGCCCTAATAAGGCGCTTATGAACGTCAAAATTACCACCGATTCGGAAAACAACCCAGTCACCGAGAAGAACCGGCAAGAAACTCGATCGGGTACATCTTTTTAACATATATATATATATATATATATATATTTCAAATACATTATACGTTACAATACCGTTTTTAGTGGATGCACAGAGAGGAGTCAATTCCAGACGTCACCATCGTTCACGTATTGATCCACTCTATAGTAGCCTTTCGACACTAAAACCCGTTTGACATGGTGCTTAAATTTACAGTCCGGCAAATCGGTAATATGTTTTGGGACTTTATTGTAAAACCTAACACTATTACCTAAGAAACTATTACTGGTTTTGCTAAGTCTGAAACATGGGACGACCAGTTTGTCACAGTTTCTAGTATTTAGATCATGCCGGTCTTTTACAAAATGCAGATTTTCAAAGTTTTTACGGACATACATTAAATTATCAAGAATGTATTGGGAGCGTAGAGTTAAGATACCGAATTCCTGGAACTTCGTTTTTAATGATTTATATATTGCTCGAACTGCCCGTTTTTGTAATAAAAACATGGTGTCTACCTCAGCAGCCGTCCATCATCATCATCTTTGATCACTTAGCTATTCAATGGTATAATTTAATTTTAGATGCAGAGAATATATTCGAAACTACATTGCCAACCTGTATCCCCAAATTTTATTATCATTAGGTTTTTTTGGATTACCCCTGTATGGTAGCAAATTTAAATTCACGTGAAAATAGTTCGTGTTAAATATATTTCTGTACTTTTCATCCGATGAGTTGAATATATTTACACTTTTGATTGATGTTCCGGTAAAGGTTATTATTATTAATATACAGTAAATGTTGTCCGAGTTGTTTCAACAACAGCTTGTGTTGAAAATAGCCATTGGTATATTAAAGTGGTTTCCGAGACTTAACCTGGAGGTAATTTATGTTACATATCATCATATTTCATTACAGAAGGTTAGAAGTAAATAATTAACAGTAAACAATAAAATATAAGCAATTTTTAATCCAAACACATTACTTTAGAATATAAAAATCATTTTAACTTTATATTATTAGGTTAATTATACTAGTTTATATTTATTGTTAGGCTCTTTATACTACTAGTATATATGTATGCATTAAATGCATCGTTCAATATACATTTATAAGAACTCTTTTTACTTGTAAAATGTTTGAATCGGACACTGAAAACCGGAAATAAGGTTGATCGTTATTTTCTTTAATGATTACTGGCAATTCATAACGTACCAATACCTACATTCATTTAAACGTATTTGGTGTATTTTTCGATAAAACTGCATTTGGTAATAATAAATGTATGATGTCAGTGTTGAGGCACAGACGAATACCCAAGAGTGATTTGATTGTAATAAAAAAAGTGCTCGTTCTGAGTTAACCCTGCAATATATTTATAATATTTTTTAAAGTCTCAACTAAATATTAATAGTGTGGTCTTAACCCTGTTTGTGTTGAATGAACCAGCTTATATCATAGCTTTTGTGGTAAAAGTTTCAATAACATGAAATTCGCATTCCCTTAGCAAACTGGTCTGTTTGTATCAAAAGGAATTTTAGTATTTAAAACACTTCAAGCAAGAACATTACTGTTTGGTTTTCACCGAACACCTCGATTGTCTTAACTACAATATTGTCAAAAACAATAAGTATTGTTTATCTCCAACAGACTACTCGTATAATGAAAAATATCGATGAGATAGCGGTGAGACAGACTTTATCCCTCGGGGCATGTTAATGTCACGCTCAGTTCTTTCAGAATCGAATGGTATTGTGTTTCTTTATCATCACTTATGTCACAGCATAATATAAAATCCTATATTATTAATTCATTTAATAAGTTGCTTTCGTCCCCGTTTTCTCTGAAAAGGGGCATTAAATCCTTATTGATGACTTCCTTCTGAAGAGATTATAACGATGGATCACGAGATGTGGAATTTATAGGAAATAAGTAACAAAAATTGAAAGCCTTGACTTAGATTTTAAAGAGTAGAGGGTAAATATACCACCAATTCAAGAATTTAAATTTACATCGTATCATTCTAATCGAGTGACTTCGAGGAAGTGGTTGCCAGAATTAGATATCATTTATTATTACCTGTTTCCGTAAACAGTCTAGTGAGAAGTCGATCAAACTAATAGAATGCTCTTTTAACTTACAAACTTGTAACAATTATATTGCAATCGAATATACTTTTACTATATCCTTTAATCTCAATATTACGTTTCGAGCCCTTTAAGACTGTCAGGGCGCGGCCAAATTCCGACTTTTCAAATTTAATTATCAGAGCTGTAAATTAAAATTCTGACATAATTTTCTGAATTTTTAGACACCATTTTAGAAAAACTGCGTCGCAACAATTGTATCTTCCTGGGTCATCTCGATCTTACGCTTGGTAATATTGGTCACAGTCGTGCTATGACGTTATCAGATTCAGTTCGTTTTTTTTCCTTTTTGTGTGAATAGTCTTATTTATACTATTAGTAGTATTTGTTTAGTTGATCGCTGAGTGAAACGTCTATCATCTACTTGGTAATGTGTTTAAACGGTTGAACTTTCCATGAGACGACTTCTTTATGTTAGATTCCAATTTAGTAAATGAGATTTCAAAACGTGACAATAAATTCATAAGTTACCAACAAATGTTGGTAACAAGCGAAAGTGTTGTCGGATGAGCACGAGTTTCGCTTCGAATTAATACTTAATAGCAATCCCCCCGTTTGTCTGTCAGTCCGTTCGCGTTCACAATGAATGTTGGAAATTTTCATCGTATTGTCAAAGAATCGGACTTGTTAATAATTATTTCCTTTCCCTTATCTATTTTAAATATTTTCTATGGGAATCCGTTTCAAATAAATGTATTCTAGGTAAAAAGGGAGGCTTTTTAATTGAATTGAAAAAAAATGAATAGGCTCGTAACATTATACGAAGCGCCTGTCTGTATTAATTAGGTAAATAGTAATTTAGTTGAAGCAAAACGCTATCAATAGCTTGTTGAATATAAACTTAATATCAAAATCATTATATGTGTCGGCGCAAATTCCCTTTCAACCTACCCTCTAATACGAAACAAACACAAATAGTAAGGTTCATTCTCGGGCGGCGTACCATACCGACCACATCTCTAAAGATAGTATGTATTTATATAATATTCAGATTACTAATTAACAATCATACACTGGTATTACTGTATGTGCTGTTTAAAGTATACACTTTTGGGTTTTAGCTATTGGTTATTGATATTGAGTGACTGATCGATTAAATGGCAAGGAGGACGTTATCTATGATTAACGTCATATCTTTAAATGCCGCCTCCAACGTCAACCTTAACATATTGTATATGGAAAATATGTGCATGTATTTTTTAAATTCACTTATGAGAATGATATTAAGCTATGAATTGTTTTGAATTCGTATTCGTAACCCGAGGTGACCACAGTTTTATAGTTACATTTGAGTTAGCCCGCTGTAATGAAGGGTCCGTTGTCGGCCGCAGCGACCCCGCACCGCTACGCGGTCGCGTTATACATTCATAGTCTAGTGTCGTCGCTTGGTAGTGGTTTCATTTCTATTAAACATAAATTTAAATCTACCGTTATCATTTACAGCTCTACGTGCGCTTTGAGCTAATAAAATATCATTTCCACTTAATTGAGCTAATTGAAGTGAAGACTTCTTTAGGCACGTCGGACAGTATTTTTTAGCAGGAGATAAATTTATAATTACGCGTGATGACATGCTAGCAAGCATGACCGAGCGTAGCTTCTTTAGAACTGTAAACGTACACTTTATCATTTTGCTTATTATAGTTTTCTTCAATCCTGAAAATTTTTTCATTGGTAAAAAGTATATTTCTGTGCCTTTCAGGTGAAAGGCACACAGGTGTGTATCGCGACAGAAAGCGTTTTGATCGATCCACTCTCTTTAATTGTAAAGATCGATTTAGAGCATGTCCTGTATATCGACGATAAGCACCGAGCTTCAAGTTTTGTTTTATAATACGCGACAACATTCTAGTGCTAAGATTCTTCATTTCACGCGATGAAATTTTTTGCTTCCACGACGACGAATTCTGGCTTTAACAGCATTAACAGCCATTGTAGTTCTAAAAGCACGCGGCCGCCACGATCTTTTCTGGTCTTCGACAGAGAAAATGTAGTTGTATCTATTGATAGTACGATATATAAACATACGGCTGATACCAAGCTTTTGAAATGGCTGGAATATAACCGACGGCTGCATACTCACTTTGTGCAAGGCAATCACTGCAATCCTATTTTCTTGAATACCCTATTCCATATTATAATTTGATAATAAACACGAAAAAATATGTGATATGGCGCAAAATCGAAAGAAGTTATTGAAATAATATACGTGTTCCAAATTTAAAATAATTAAAAAGTTGAAAAAAAGAAATGTTTTTATGTAACAATCACTACGTATTCTTTCCTGAAGGTTTTTGATTTGATTTACAGTAACTCGACACTACGTGACGCTATGCTTATATTTCATGCCTTATACATTATAAACTGCATGAAATAAGTGAACAATATTACTGTTAAATAATGGCACTATACTGTGTGTAGGGTTAAAGTAATTATGGTTTGTGTGTGAGGGCAGGAAGGGACGCGGTAGATAATTACTCAGAACTTATGACTTTTGATAAACATTTATTATCCATCGTGTTGTGCAGTCCGCGGGATCCGGGACTGTTAATTACTTTATGTCTGTAATAATGATATAGTAACCGCGGCAGGATCCGCCTAACTCGAGTTTTAATAATAACATTATTTACTTTTGTCTTACTCGAGCTAGAGACGGAGGCAGAGGCCTTTCAAATGAATTATGTAAATTACGAGCGTTTCTCATTTTATATGCTTTTACTACAGGTTATATAATTCTGACTTTCATTTATGTTTTAAAGATTCAGTCCAAGTAGTTCATAATACAGCAGACCTCTTGAATCTCAAAGGATTATGTTTAAAGATTATCTTATCTTAACGCTATCCTCCCAATACACACATTCTTGGTAATTTATTGTATGTCCGCAAAAACTTTGATGAACTACATTAAGTAAAAGATCTGCATTATTTTAATATTATTCTAGAGCTAATCGCATATATGTTATCCCGTGTTTTAGGCTTAGTTAAACCAATTAATTTTGTGCAACAGAGTTGGGGTTCTCCAACAAACTCCCAAAGCGCATTACCGATTTGCCAAACAATAAGTTCAAGTGGATCATTATGTGAACGATAGTGATATCTAGAAGTGACTCCCCTCTCTGTGCATCCTATTTCTACTAAAATAAAATTTTATTTATTCTTAATTAAAACCTAAAAAAAATAAAGAAATCATATGAATTGGCCTGATTATTCGAAGCAATGGTATAGTTTTCATGTTCATAAAAGCCTTCTCAGGACCTAAATTAAATTAAAAATATACATTTTAAACTTTATTATTTAGTGACTAAATAAAATATTGACTATATTGTTAATGTTTAGTTTGTAATATGTTAGTACTGGTAAAACAAACAATAAACACTTTTATTATACAACTTTCTTTTGCGTGTATGAGCTTAATAATACATCATTGGAGTAGAAATAAGACATGTCTTATTAGAATTCTATATACATACACATTGTGTAGATAAAAAATATATATACACAAAGTTCAGAATATTTTTCGTCCACAATACCGCTGGTTAGTTGGAAGAAAATACCTTATGATATTAAACTTGCAAGTACACTAACTAAAGTGTTCATTCATTCGTTTATTCATTTATTTAAATCCATTCATCATTCATTCGTTCAAAGCTTATGGGAACTGAATATGGCTTCAATATACTCGTACACTGTTGATTGTGAAAAACCCTGTGACCCACTGAGACATGCTTCCAATACATCGAGCATACAAAACTGAATAGGACTCAACGAAAATTTTCCTTAGATTACGTATGTAGTTATTTCGAATAATTTAAACAATTCCTGTACATATTATAATCTGCCCGGAACAGTATATGTTATCAAAGGAAGTATTCCTGCGACGCAAACAAGACAAAACACGAATGAATGAATACTTTATTGCATTTTTTGCTGATACAGTAGCGAACTTAATGTGAGAAGACATTTTTGAAGTGGAAACTTCTTCAGCTGCGTTGAGTAATAAAAAAATGGTAGGGGAAAAGCTTATGGGTTCGCGTCGCCAATATCTTCGACATGCTGGTGCAACATCACCGATGACCTCGACATGCTCAGATTAGCGACGTGTAGTATAGAAGCCTGTGTACATGTAATGTGTTACTTTGTATTGAGATTGTACAGCTCATCATATAATAGGTCTTTACCTATGAAATTACCGTTCTGCAGTACTGGCCATTTCAAATCAAAACTACTCTTTCCAGAATTTAGATAACTCCTTGGCGGGAAAAAAAATTCAATACCCGAGAGGCAGTACGAAATGCCTTTGAAGAATATGTTGCCTCCCGTCCAGCTGATTTCTTTAAGAAGGGCATCAATAAACTGCTACTGCGTTGGCAAAGATGCATTGATTGCACGGGTGATTACTTCGATTAATACAAATAAAAAATACATGAAAAAAAAATCGTTTAATTTTTTTCATACAAAACGGCAATTTCATGGGTAAAGACCTAATAATTGATTAATTAATAAAATGTGTATAATTATTGCTTGAAATGTTAATAGATGTGAAAACCAGACTAACGTTAATAATTTGAATTTACAAATTATGGAACTTAAATAATCCAGACCATAATCTATTTCAAAATAAAAATAAAAACAGTTATTATTGGAGTTTGCACTTCTGTTGGCAAACCTTATAGGACTGCCTCAACTTTTTTTAAGCTATCCACTATAGCGTAGTAAGTAACAACGATATTTAGTGACAATGTTTTTAAAATCATCTAGATACATATAATACCAGTATCACAATATAATGTAGAAATAAAATATGAATACAAAAATGTTTAATACATAAACAGGTCGTTGTCGGAAGGTCACCTCCCGTCCCCTCTCCTCTCTTCTCCAAGAAGGGGGAGGCGCTTCCCCTCTTCCCTCAAACACAGGCTGGCAATGCACTTGCGACTCCCTCGGTGTTGCAAGTGTCTATGGACGGTGGTGATCACTTAACATCAGGTGACCGACCTGTTCGTTTGCCTTCTATGATATATAAAATAAGTTCGAGGTCCTTTATACGTAATTAATTATTTAGTCATGAAAGTATCTACAGCTCGACAATTTAGAGCTATGTTAAAAGTATTATTTACATAATTCTCTCTGGTAATAATCGTTATTAAATATTTTCGTTTTGTTGTATCATTTACATACTCATTGAAACGTGACAATAGTTGTGATGACTTTGAATGCGGAAACATTTTTGAAGCTCAGATTTCTGGCATAAATTAGTGCTTAACCTGCTGTGTTTCACTGTGAAGGGCTGGGTCGACAACACAAGATTACAGATCTCCTTGACGTTAAGGCTGTAATGACTGCTTACCATAACATGGCTTTCTTGTATGTTTGCTATTTTAATAACCTAAACTGTGAATACATTATTTGAAATGTTTAAAACATTAATTGGTCAAATAAAACTCTGTAATAAACTAGTATAATAAAAAGTTACGCGCGTGTTAATTGTGATAAATGAGACCGAATATGGCAGTCATTCGCAAACACGAAACTCTAGCAAATATGAATCCAAAAAGTTACACTGCCCGTAATAAGTGGTAAGGCAAAGTTTGCGAGAGCCCAATCTCGCGGGCGGACCGCGGCATTAACAACGGACGAACACAAATAAAAACCGGCATACTACGGTTAATACCGGTTTTCGGGAGTCGCTCGTACCGCGTGAAATATTTGCCGGTTTTTTTACGTCGCTCTTAGTTTTGTTTTATGACGTTTTAAAAGCGGTTGTTACTGCGACCGGCTCTTTTTATCCCCAAGTTACAAGTAAAGGGTTGTTCGCGTAAACAGTGTCGGTGTGTGTTGTTTGTTTTACTCAACTTTGTTGTGTTGTTCGGACGCTTAATGTGTCTCCGGTTTATGGTCCGTGGGTGAAGCTTTATGTCACATAAACCTTTCTTGGGACTTCTAAAAATATATGTCTCTGTCTTTTTACGTAGTATTCAAATAACTTTTTTGTGCCTAAACATCGCCATAAAAAACCTTACTTCACTTCTCTATGCGAGATCATTGCTTCATGTGATCTCTTAAAAGTTAATTATTTATTTGCAATTATAAACCTCTATACAAATGTTTCACTCTAATTGCTAATATTTATTTTCAATATATTATACACACTTCCTATTTATACTTGATAACTCCATCATTTGTAACTGAAACTAAGTGTAGAGCAGTGACTAATAAAATTAGCATAGAAGTTAAATTCAGTTATAATGCAATACGACACTTAATAAATCGTGTAGTTGTGGCGAAAACATTCTGCATACTCTGTATAAATAAACTCTGTGCGATCAGAGCTATTTGTTAGAATCATAATCGTACGTTTAAAAAAACTGAGTTGGTGTATGGAATGTATACATAAAATGATTGTAGTGGAAAATATGGGCAACAATTATAAAAACACAGTAACGTTTTTTATGAGGTTACTACAAGAAAATTTTCCTATATTTTATTTACAAGAAAACAATATACGAACTGTAATAGATTCTAAATATGTGATTGAGTTTCCAATTTACTGCTAACGAGAGCTTAGACTTTACAACTAAATGTGATGTAAATACATACTTCATCAATATATTTTGTATATCGAATTATGTAACCAAGAGTATTATGTCATTCCACAGCAGGTGCTTTGAATCCTAGATCTCTAAACGCAGTAACAATCTATAACGTATGATCCAAATGAATATGCAACAAATGTGACAATATCATAACCCGATATTTACCAGTAGATCTTCACTTGTTCTTTTTTAGTACTCCATTCATACTCTACATTTATGTTTTTTGCAGCAGTCTGATATGCTTACTTCTCTTATTACCTGCTTAATTTTCAAATCGTTTGAATGTTATATGACCTGCTTTTAGAGTTATTTTTTTCATTATGATTTCATTATTGATTATAATTATAAATAGTAATGATACTGAGCCCGGACTAAGCTCTGCGGGCACATGATACTGTACGTATACAAGCGACCCTTATTCACGAGTAAATTATTTTATCAGGAGCATAAATTAGCGAATACCGAGAACATGGATTTCCACGATAAGGAAGGTGAGCTTACGCGTTTGTGTTTACATGATATGAAATTAGGGTTTTGTTAGCAGACGACACTCACATGTGGTTATGTAGTACTACGCCGCAAGATCTCGTATAATCTCAATGAGGGAAGGGTCTAAAGGGTGACTTGCGTCGTACGTTTATCTCCCGCCACGCGCGCCTTGTAAATAACACAATTTATAAAACAAAAAATATTAATACAAAAATTATCACGTCTTAAAGCCTAAATGTATTCTCGTTGGTAACGAAAAGTGATGTATCAGATCTAGTCATTATATTATTGGTCACGATTAATTCAGAAAAGTCCCCTAACCCTCTTTCATAGAAGAGCTGTACATCTCAGGTCTTAAGTCTTATGAATGGCTTGAGAAACGCTAACTGTTCATCGTCAGGCAAAACAGTTGTACTGGTGACATATCAATTAGTAAACGTAAATAAGACTAGAGAATATTAGGTATTAAACTTCCGTGTGAATTATCGAATTACAGATTGATTGTCACTAATAGTAAGCATAGTTCAATCTGAAAACAACGACGACCAACCAAAGGCACACAATCCATCGATAATCCGCGCTACAAGATATACAGAGAGGTGTATTCTGAAAGACGACAAGCCAAAAGCGAGGCACTATAATGGGTTTATGACAATGTACATGATGTTAACGATCCAGTTAAATAAAAATGTAATGCCCGAGTTTAAAAGTCACTGCAGGTGTATGGCTCAGAATAAGAATCTCAGAATTCGTTATTGAGTTTTTCCAAATTGCCGTACATTTGATATCGTATTTGTATTTTACAAGTTTCATTCTGAAGGAAAACATTGATATACAATACTTGAATGTTTATATTGAATATCTATACTTGATTATACCCGTACTTTCATTTAGATATAAACTTTTGTTCAACTGTATTTATAATTATATATTTATTTATATTTATAAGTTCGTTTGAGCAGAATTAAATTGAATTGTATTTATTAGCTCTCGAAGCTTTACTTCTTAGACAAAATTAAATTTCTTTATTCTGCGGGTTATATTTTTGACGTAACAATGTACTTTGTAAAATGATAAATTAAATGTAAACTCAATAAAGAATTGAAGGTATCGCGTCGCCGTCAGAAACAGTTTCATCTTGTTTTTGTAAAAAGAATTTTAATATTTCACTAAACGTCTGGTAGAACCTCGATTGTTCCCATAGTGCAATTACGCTTAGGATAGTGAACAAAGTTTTAATTTAGTTTAAATTATTTTTCACCTAAAACCAATTTCTTATTAACAAAACTGAGCATAATATTGGATATAGAGTTGTAAAATATATTAGAAGGATGTTAATATAAAGATAATAGATTACAATAGAAAATATAATAGAACATATTATATATTTGAATAACTTTACCTATCACAGAACAAATAGTGAATAAAATAAAGATTGAAGTATGCGTTTTCAACTGTTAACTAATACAAGCTGACGGTGAAGAAAATATATCCGCAAGCACTCAGAACTATATTCCAGCAGTTGCATTTACGAATTACGAAAGCCTATAATCTATAAAAAAAACATTTTATTTATATCATAGGTGCCAAACGAACAGGTGCGTCACCTGACGTTAAGTGATCACCGCCGTCCATAGATACTAGCAACACCAGGGGAGTTGTCAGCCTGTTCTTGGGGGAGGGAGGAAGAGGGAGAGGAGAAGGGTCTCCGGCGCACTCACTGGCCGATTGAAACGCAACAAAACAAGCACTGTTACTTCACGTCAGTTTTCTATGGGTTTCTCACATGACAGAATAGAAGCCTTAAAAAAAAGTCCTATATATTTATATGTTTGTCTCTTTTTATTGTAACTTTTTCGATTCATGGACTTTTATCACAACGGTGCTAAATAGAATTATACTTCAAAATAAAATGTTAAAAAAAGTCATGGAAATTCTTTCAGGTTATAAAACAAATTTGGAATAAACTGTTAAAATTGGAGTGGAACCACCAAAACTGAATTATACTACTTTACAAACTTCGGGTAAATATTTTTCTTTTATCGCAGACCGTAACGAGGGCAGATAAACGCAAACCGGCGATAACCCGGCATTTTCGCGATTCCCACAGATTTACAGCAATGTTTATACCACATCGTTCTTTCTAACTCTGATACTAGTTTTATGATATATTGCCTGAGATTTCGCATTTCGGGGTAGTAGAGCTCGAAATCTTGTGATATGACTTGATATTTTCACGACGAACTTTTTGGTAATTTTCGCCACGAGTATTTCTAAATGGTTACAGATTCTTCACAATCATTCCTAATTCTGACATAAAAAAATGATTAGTAGCATTTACAGATAACTGAGACTGAGGCTTCGCCGGAATGCTCGCTGTCTTCTTCTCTTATATAATACTCCTTTAAACCCTACCGCTCCTCTGCACTTAAAAGATCGTTTCAAGTTCCTGTGCGTTACGCATACTCGAAATTTAAGGTCGTCAGATAATTTAACGTTAGAAGCCCCCGCTTATTCCACTAATTTGTGCGCAAAGTCCTTCACAGTTCAAGCTGCCCAACTACGGAATGCTCTACCGGTTTCTATGAGATGGGAACAGGCGATGGGCATTTTTTGAAAATGAGTCAAAAAGCACTATTTATCTGTTTAAAATTTCCTTTACGTATTTATATGTACTTTGTTTTATTTAATATTCATGTAGTCTATATATTATTTATATTATATAATGTATATTACAGTTACGTGCCACTAACTTATGTGGTATTAACTAATTTTGTTTACTTGTGCACCCAGAATACCCCTGACTCTACTTCATGGAATATATCCATCGAAAGGTTGCCTGGAAGACATTGCTATTAGCAACAAGGCCGCCCTTTGTATCCATAACTTAACTCGAAATATTTTTATAATGTTTTTTTTTTATAGTAGCACGGCAAAATGACTGCACTGTGCCTGATGGTAAGCGCAGTACAATCCAAAGACAATGGCGACCACCGAGTGACACTTGATCCATCACCGGTCGCCGCCGTCATGCCGGCCTGCGAAAAGCTGGATATGCACAGGTTGATCCCCAAACGCGACCCGCAAAAGCGAATCACTATGACGGGTTTTTTCGCCATATACATGGTGGTTGCGACCCAGTCAGGCTGTAAAACCCTACCACCCCGCTTTCGCCATTGCCTCGTTCGTTATTCAGCAGGGTGCACCACGTGCAGGTGAGGTTGGCTTGGATGTCTCAAGTCTTAGATGTTATTTGACACCCCTTACACATATATAAGTGGTGTACAATAAATATTAAATAAATAAATAAACTCATTTTTTACTTTAATAATGTTTCAGAAGTCTTTAGTTATGTAACCGTATTAAGTTGAAGCAGTAAATTATAAGCAATATCCACAATAAACTTTTCTCAATTTAGTTCCAATTTATTCGTATAAACATATTTCGCTACATATAACATGGCCACAAAGTTCAATTATACAAGTCATATAAGCAACTATTGACTTTGTCACGTTGTAATAAACTATAAGTAGTGGGGAAAGTAAATGTTTGTCATAAATATATGTCAGAGTACGCGGATTAGCGAAGGATTAATATTTGGACAGTCCGTTGACAGTTTATTTAGAGCATTACGTGATACCGTTGGCTTTAATATTTATATAAGAAAAATAAATATCGATTTGAAGTTCATTATCTTCGGTAGAACATTCTCGATAGTCGTCTGGACACAGTAATTAACTAGTTAAATATGTTGTTCTTTAATATTATATAGGTTTTAGCATTTGGCTTAAGATGCTGTATCATGAAAAAATATACCAGATCAAGTTTCTTGCCGGTTCTTCTCGATGACTGGGTTTTTTTTTCAAACCGGTGGTAGTTTTGACGTTCCTGAGCGCCTACTCAGAGCCTAAATTGAATAAAGTATTTTTGACTTTTATTTTGTTAAACCTAAAAGAAGACTGGCTATTAAATGTAGCTGATGGAAAAACCGAAAATGTACACAACTCCCCACCATGCTGTGTTTCATCAAGTTGCTGTGTTTTCTTTCACCAAACAAACTATCACTAGTTGATTCTATCATGAATATGCAGGCATAAAAGAATACAATAATCATATTGTCTGAGAAGCTACGTAACTCTAGAGGCTTGAAAAGTTATGTTTTGTTAACGTGTTATATAAACAGGTGACTTGGCGTTTCCATTATCAGCTCTATTTGAATGTGTGCGCGGCGTTCAGCTCCGGCCGCGGCGGCTTCTACCCTCTTCTCTTACAAGCCACGAATTAGATCACACCACCACTCTATACGGAGACACAGTACGGCATGTCACTTGATAATTTTTCACGTGAAAAATTCTTTAGGCGCGACACATTTTACATTTTATTAGGTGGTAGAACCACGCTGAAGTTATTATTGGTTTCAGCATGAATGGGTCGGTTCGACCGGGGTAGTACCACCCTCACGCAGAAAACCGACGTGAAGTAACAGTGCTTGCATTGTTGCGTTTCGTTCGGTCAGTGAGAGCGCCGGAAACCCACCTACCCTCCCCTTCCACTTTCCCCTTCCCATTTCCCTTCCTCCTCCCCCCCCAACACAGGCTGGCAACGCACTTGCGACTCCCCTGGTGTTGCAAGTGTCTATTGACGGTGGTGATCACTTACATCAGGTGACCCACGTATTCGTGTGCCTCCTATGATATAAAAAAAACATTTACTTTTAGCAGAAAAAAAAACTTATGGTTTGGCGTCAGCGACGTGTTGATAAGCGTGACCGACCGCATTGCGCTTACGTTAGATTAGCGACGCTTTCTAATATTTATACTTTGTATTGAGATTGTGCAGCCCATCATATATTTGATTAATTAATAAACTGTATATAATTATTGCTCTAAGAGCCAATAGATGTGAAAACCACATTAATGTTAATAATATCAATATACAAATTATGAAAATTAAATAATTCAAAAGAGAATACAGTTATTCCATTGTTTTGAGTTTTCTCTTCTGTCGGCACTCCTTATGACTGCGTCGACTTTCATTTTAAGCTAAGCTATTCTGACAGAAATAATACCCACAAATCTTTATACATACCCGTACAAGCACATTTTTAATGTTTTGATTTCTCAACTATTTCTTCCGGTTCCTTTAATTTTAACGGCGCAGCAGTCGTCGCAGAGTCTTCGTATCTAAGTAATAATTTTGGTTTTTGAAGGTTTCTTCACCATAGTTCCACTTAGATATGGAATAGCAAGCGCTATCGCTAGTATTTCATGTCGGTATGATTAATTTATATTTTGGTATTTCTATTTCTTCTGAAGGTTATGTTACATATTTTACAAAAGAGATCCTAAGTTAATTAGTTTTGGTATTAATTATCCTGGTCTAAAGTTATAAAGTTAATTTTGAATTATATTTGTATTTATGTATTCTCTTGAATATATAAACTGAGTTATGGCTCTCATGTAATCAGTTAAAAATATTTACATATATTTTTAGACAGGACTTCCGGTTTAGGAAATCCTTGTTTTTTTTTTACTTTGTATTAAAAAATATAACGTAAATATATAATGAAGTTGAAGTAATGAGAATCATTGGTTCAAATTCATTATAATTAGAACAGTATATCAATATATAGTACTATTGACTACATTGGAGGTGTTGCTAATGACCTGTGATGCCATTGGTCGAAAGTTATCGGCCGTTCTTGACTTGACTGAATGCTATAAAAGGCGAATCGGTGGATTCATAGCAAAAATTCTCGCTCAAACAGTTTTTTTTTTATTTATTCTAGCACGGCAAAATGACTACACTGTGCCTGATGGTAAGCACAGTACAATCCAAAAACAATGGCGACCACCGAGTGACACAATGTCCATCGCCGGTCGCCGCTGTCAAGCCGGCCTGCGAAAAACTGGATATGCACAGGCTGATCCCGAAACACGACCCGCAGAAGCGAATCACTTGATGGGCTTTTTCGCAATATACATGGTGGTTGCGACCCAGTCAGGCTGTAAAACCTTACCACCCCGCTTCGCCATTGCCTCGGTTGTTATTGAGCAGGGTGCACCACGTGCAGGTGAGGTTGGCTTGGATGTCTCAAGTCTTAGATGTTATTCGACACCCCTTACACCCCAAAAGTTGAGCAAGTAATATGTACGGTACGAGGAATAGTTCGTGGTAACTATACTATTTATTTATACTAGTGGTGTATTTCTATTATTATATCTATTAATATATCTCCTAACGTTGTATTTGATTTTCTTAGTGGACTGGACCTAACATGTCCCGACGTTTCAGAGGAGCTGGTCTCGATCTAACCTGACATATTGGTGGAGTTGGCATGTGAAGGGAGAGGTGAAACGTGATCGTGGTTCATTCGCGTGCGGAGCGTTGGCCCATCCGTATCAAGTGAGATATATAACTGTGTTCAGTAGTATGTTACTGAATCGGCTTATTAAGGTTAAAACGTTATTATTATTATTTTTGGATTAATAATTGCTAGCGATATCATTTACAACGTTAATTAGTATAATACGTTACTGTACATTTACTATATAGTACGTATATTCCTCCCACGTATAGCCGATGACAAGCATCGCTCGGCTCAACCGTGTAGAGAATAATATAGTGTGAAATAAGCTTATTTGTCGTGGTTTTACCAACACTACACTCTGCATACACTAGATGTGAATACGAATAAAGCTGAGGCTTTAATAATGTATCCTTATAGTTTAGACGCAGCAGTTGCTTCGTGTTTCCAAATTCTTTGAATAGTAAATTCTATTGTAATTTTCTCTTTACTTACCTTTCTACAACTTAACTACGACAAAAATTTAAACTAGCAGCTACGAGTTCACGGTCGACTAACTCGTAAAGTGAAAGCGTCGCTCCGTGTCCAAATTAACAAGTCAAAGGGGTACCCGTAAACTCTGACTGGTCTATTTTATGTACACTTCGCTGTCACCTTGTGGAATGTGTGTACTCGTGATTGATGCAGTATTCTAGTGAATATTGATCACAAAGCAAAGTTCCGACCATGTATTGTAATTAATATCAATTAGTTATGCATGGACGGAAACGTTGTATCGATTCTATATAATAACTCGACAACCAATGTTATTATATCGTCTTATCTATTTCACTGTGTTCACACATACTGTTTTTGTTGTACGTTGAATTTATACAGCATATTCGGTGATAGACCAAGGATAAAGACACCCGTGAACATACGAGAAACGTCAGAAATCCTCACCACACCGGCTTCATTAAAGGAAAACCAACTAAACGAGTGTTCTATATCGGTTGTCAGTTTTATTTTAATCACAATGTGAAAGCGAAGAAGTTCTTAATTAGTTATGAATAATATAAGATTTTCATGCGGTTACTACTGCGGTTAAACATGAAGGAGTTCGGTGAGAACAAAACGAATTCACTCCGAGGTTGTACCCCGCACAATGAGAGCGTTTTGCGACGCCAACACACAGGAGAGCTTCCCTCATGCGTCCAACTGACAGTGAAGCTGTGCTATATATAGTACAGGTACACACTTGAAAGGAAAAATGTGAGATAGCCCCTAAATTTATTCCCTTATTTTTAATCAAGTATTATCTCGGAAACGAGTCAACCGATTCTGACGAGACTTTAACTGACAGATAGAAATAACTTTTCAGATATTGATAAAATTAATAAACAGAGTGTTGTAGACTGCGTACGTCTTTCAACTAGTTGTATATTCGAAAGGCCCGTCTTTGGCATACTCGTATACACATACATTTGCAAGCGTTGCAGGATAATAAAGGGTCACGTAGTACTTACAATTAAAAAATAGAAAACAGTCCATTATGAATCCAGAATAAAACGTAGTTTCCAAGAAATAACCAAACCATTTTCAAGGAATCCAAGTCGCTAGTACGTAATATCAAATATGAACGTACAGTATTATAAAACAATATTATACACTGAAGAATAATTGTAAAAGAATATTTTTAAATATGTTGTGTATCTAGTTTATAAGCTACCCTGATTGTCATATAATTGTAAACTCATCAGTTATTAATGAATGCCCTAGTTGAATTCTTGAAATAAACTGTAAATTTAGAAAATTAGATTTGAAATGAATTCTAATAATTTATAGCCCCACAACGCCACCGTATACCAAGTACATCTCTGTATTAGGAGCTTTTAAAAGTGTAAAATCTGTCGTACACAACATAAAACTGTATGTAGACCAGACAAAAGAAATGTAACGTGAAGCTCCTGCGATGCTTCATAAAGAACTTAAATCCTTTTGCGAAAGCAAAAAACGTTTATTTCAATACTCGTGTGAGTGCTTTAACGTTATTAAATTTATTTTACTCTACTTTTCTTTTATTTTTCAATTCCATACAACATTTTATCGATACACAATTTTAAGCCAAAACCAAAACTAACATAGTTAAGAGAAAATTTAGGTAATCTAGTACTTATAATTGGTTTGTTAAAGATTACTCATTTCAATTAAATACTTGAAACCTACAAATATAAGAATTCGTTTTTTCTCGTTTTTAATGTCACTTAATTTTCTTCCTACAGCTCATGAGAAAAATGGCGATTTTCATTTGTGACTTCTATTGACTTATTCCTATTACCTAGCTGGTTGACCTTTTAGGTGTTTACAGTTACATACATTTCAGCATAACCGAACGTAAGTTTACTTTTCTTCATGTAGTTTTCTATTGGCACAAATTTTCAACCACTGAAAATTTACTTCAACAAAATCATCAATGATTTACATTTATATCGATGTTTTAATCATTAACCATATTTGCTATACGTTTGTATAAAACTAGAAGCCGCTCGAACTCCATCTTGTTTGTCTTTTTATAAATGAGGATACCATATATTATCTCGTAACTAACAGTTTGTGTAACGCACGCTGAGACAGTTCAGATGGCTGGTTTTTTTTAAACTTAACATTTATCGTTTCGTCATATTTATATCTTAGCCAAGATACACAATAGTTATATACTACATAATAGTTATATTACTAGCTATGCCACATGGTACCACTCGTATGTGATTTTGACAATGTCTAATTATTGTTACATGAACTTAAACATGTCTTAAATAAAGCACACCTTCATTCTTGCTTAACGTAATTTCTAACATACATTTTGTATAGTAATAGCTCTGCTCTTAGAAATCATAATATAACAATAAGATTGATATAATTCTTTAACGAATAGAGCAGAAAATGTAAAAATAATTTTAGACATCTGACTGGTACTTACTGAAATTTGCTTTCAAATGAACAAAAGGATCTACATTCTTTTGAACTCATCAATATTAGTTTATACTGTACTAGCGGTCCCGGCAGACGTTATTTTGGCCTGGAAAAAAGTCCTAAAAGTCTTCTTGATTGAATCCACTTCAACACATTATAAAAATTTCATCAAAATATGTTCAGCCGATTAGGAGAAATTCAGTCACATACATACGGGCAGAATAAAAATTATATATATAAATATATGTACATAACATTTTGTAGTCTCTTTCGAATCTAGTTAAATTAGATTAGTTTAGGTGATTTCGAGTTCGATAAGTCTTTTAAACATAATAAAACCAGTAATAGTGTTACGTTTTACAATAAAGTCCCATAACATATAAACGATTTGCCGGACTGTACAGTTAAGCACCACGCCAAGCGGGTTTTAGTGTCAGAAGGCTATTGTAGAATGGATCAATATCTGAACGATGGTGATGTCTGGAATGGACTCCTCTCTGTGGATTCACTAAAAACGACTGTAACGTATAATGTATTCGATTATATATATATACATACATATGTTAAAAAGGTGTAGCCGATAAAGTTTAATGCCAGTTCTTCTCGATGACTAGGTTGTTTTCCGAACTGGAGGTAATTTTGACGTTCATAAGCGCCTTATTAGGGCCTAAACTGAATAAAGTATTTTTGATTTGATTTATTTATAAGGGTTTTATTATTTGTCATTACGCCACCTATTTGTAAGGAGGATGTCGAGTGTAAGTTGGAAGGAAGTCCTCCAACCTCATTACATTATGTGCCCGCTTTATTAAAGGAACTAGCCGACCCGTGCCCACTTCGTTGGTCGGTAATAGGCATTATCAAGCTACAACTTTTCTCTAGAACTCAATCATATATATCTCATAATTAAGCAGCGTTCGTGAGAAACGTTTTAGTTCGACCATTTTTCTCCGACTCCCCAGATATTACCCCCTACAACCTCACAAACTTTACCTCTTTATAATAATAGTATAGATTATAGATAATATAATTAGCAAATAGCTTCTGCCCGCGACTTCGCATTTAGTCGGATGGACGCGTGGAATAGTTATTTTGGGCTAAGCAGCGGAAGCGGAAGCTTTCAAAAGGAAAAAATACCCCGATTGTAAAACATTTTTCATTGTTGCTCCTCTCCTATTGGTATTAGCGTGATGATATGTAGCCTATGACACTTATAAATAACGGTTTTATATTGGTAAAAGAATTTTCAAAATCGGTTTAGTAGTTTCTGAGATTACCCCCTACAACGTCACAAACTCATAAACTTTACCTCTTTATAATATTGATATATAGATTGTAGCCCCTGCCCGCGACTTCGTCCGCGTAGTAATAGTTCTCTGGGCTAAAGTTGACACACAGCAGTAGCTTTAAAAAAAAACACCTCGATTTTGAAACTTATCATCTGGTTCCTACTGGCCTTACCGTGATGATATATAGCCTATAATCGTTCTCGATGAGTGAGCTATATAACACTGAAAGAATTATTCAAATCGGAGCAGTAGTTCCTGAGATTACCCTGACAACGCCACAACGTCACAAACTCACAACGTCACAAACTTTACCTCTTTATAATATTACTATAGATAAAGTAAATCGAATGTTGATCGTCACCGTCTAATTATCACGTTATTATCGGAGCCGGTGTCGAGTTCTCACTTCACAATCATAAACTTCTCTCCGTATTTCTCAATAAAGTATAAAAGTTTGATTTAAAAACTCCTTCAATATTATCGGTTTATATGAAACGTGGTTCTCAGGTAAAGTTTGATTAACTTAGTTCTGTAATACATGAACGGAATCTCACAGTTTATTAATGTTTATTTTTTTATATACTAGTATATATAGCAGTAATTGCTGTGCAGTGGAAGCGGATCTCACAATGGACCTGATAAATTGATAACACTATGTAGTATTGTAGTTTAAAACACTAATAAAATTTAACTAAAACAAAATGCTTCACAGCTTAATTTAAATGCCATGTCCGGTTGTGACAACTCGAGCTAATAGAAGTGTCGCAACAGCTCGGCTCAGTGCTCACGGCCGACATGCTCGGCTCGTACTTACTGTAATGGTACTCGTAAACTCTCGCAGTTTTGTAATGGAAGTAAAATTTTGTTTACATTCGCTCGTGTTGCAGCTTTATTATATGTTATTTGTTAATTACACTCACTTACTTATTCAAGAGCACTCCGTCACGTAGCTGAACATTTTCAAATGACATTTTTAATGCTTTTTTTTAATATTACCTAGGAATTAATATTTTAACTTGTACAAAATGGGTTATATTCTGCGATGAATAATATTCAAACAAGGCTTGTTGACTCTAGCATTTAAGTTTATACCGCAATATGTAACAACCTTCTGTAATAATACTGTTAATCAATCAATTTCACTTGACGTTATATTATATTAGAGACGGGTACTCAAAACACTTTATTATGTCGATAGACGAGAATATATGTAGATTATCCGATTGGTAGGCCGCGACACTACTATATGCATACAGATCTATATGCATCCTTCAAGACCACTGACTGCGACGTCTGAAGCAGTTTTGACTAGTTTGAGCTTCATCCCCGTTGCAAACCTCCGGTATCTTACTTACTATTGCACGCACTATAGTTAATTTAATATAAGTTTTGGAATTTAGAAACATGGAAACGAATGAATAAAAACCGATATATGTCTGTGTATCGATAGACTATCGACATGAGAGGCGTCGTGAACCGATAAGGTAACTAACACGTTAATTAAACTTGTTGTTTGTTTTAATAGAGGCCAACGATGGCGGTTACGTTGTCACAAATGAACATAGTTACGCAAGTCTACTATTTCAATATGTTCGTATATTTACATACCATTAGTATTCCATTTGACTCTGGGGATTAGGATATGTTTTTACCCGTTGAATTCAGTTTTATTTTAAAGCTGTCATTGTTATGAAGTTTCAGAAGTATCGTTATCACAATAATTAAGACAGTTTTCTGCTTTTTGTACGTGTTTGTTTGTGAACACAATTTCACTTAATGTTAAAGTGACAATTACACATGCTGACAACTGCAATATATGAATAACAAATTACACTGTTTTGTTTTAACCAATTATTGCTATAGGTAAACTGTTATTCATTATTCTGCTGTTGGATAATTTGCTGTTTTATACTGCATTGCATTTTTTAACAATGACATAATAATGAAAGAAATATTCGTTGTTATTTGAGTATAAGCATCACAATAATTTGAGTGTGGGCACCGTGAAATATTCTCTTTTCCACACCTACTGATTGTTGCATAATGCTTGCTAGTTTGCACGTTATTGTTAATTATTTTAAAAAAATGATAGCAGAATAATGATGTTTTTAATAAAATAATCCATTGCGTATGGAGTATGCTTTACGTTATTGATTGTTGCGAATGCTGTGGATGTTTGAAACACGATAAAAAACTGTTTTTTTAATAATATAGTTGCAGAGACACATCGATGTTTTTCAGTAACAATTTTTGATTTGAGAGGTGGTAGCTACTATCAAGGAAGGTGAGAATTAAATAATCTTACATTAGCACAAAAAAAATCGTCGCGTTTATGAAAATCCCAAAATGTTCTGTGGGATTCATACCCACGTCCTCCATATGGCGCCCAAGTTATTATCAGTGCACCATTATTCCGGTAATAACTTATAATAAATATATAATGAGCCCTCGCCTGATGGAATATAATATGTTCAATCGACTGACATCATTCGCAAAACTAGTTTCTTGATATGTATCATATAGATCGTATTACAATAGTTTGTAAATAGCTAATGAGGGAATGTTGCCGGGAGGCTCAATATACAGGATTTAATAAAACGTTGCCAACTGAGACTAAATGTTACCCAATATCTATGACAAACAAACGAAAGATATTCATTTAATAATATTGTTGCTAATAAAACTATACTTCTTTCTGTATGTAATATTTTTCTAAATTGTATTACAGATATGTATTATAAAGGACGGTGTCTCCAAATCTGACGTATTGTATGAAAGTTTGTATATTTAGGGTTAATTAAAAATCAGCTAATCGAGATTAATAAAATTGTTTCACATTTTTGTAAAAAAAATTGTAGTAGATGTCATGGAATGAATAATAAAATACATTTCAATATTTTTTGGAAATGTCTGTCAGTCTGTCTGTATGTTTGTTTGAACACGCATCTCTTTTAAAGTACTGCGTTCACGAATAAACCTTACCAAGAATCATCATTCATCATCAATCAATCAATCATCAATCATCATTCAGCACATATCCTGAAGTAACATTTAGTCTCGGGTTTCATTTAAATCGGTTCACTCTATCAAAAGTTGTTGTAATTTTAATGACGACGCGACTTAAGTACGAGAGGAAAGTAGATAAGTGAATGGACTTAATACGTTCAGATGATTTTATTAGTTACTGTTTTTTTTACATAAGGTTCCACGCGAACGGAGTCGTGGGCACAGCCAGTTAATAATATTTCATAAAATCTTTTCATTTTGTTAATTTTTAACCAATTTCAATAAAAAAAATTGCAGATAATATATGCCATTGAGAAATTGATAACCTATGAATATTATCAATAATAATTATGAAATATGAGAGAAATAAACATGAGGGACGAAAATAATGACTGTCAAATAGACGCATTCCGAGTGGCGGGTATAGCTTGTGTTTTCATCGAGTTAACAATAAAAATAGACAAAGTAAATACACAAAAAATGTATAAATGCCGAAAAGGATGTGTTGGCGTCATAAAATATGATAAAACATATAACGTTGTCTAAAATATTTCACACGATACTCCGGCTTTGTATTTTATTTAAATAAAGTGAACAATATGTATTGAGCCCAGCGGCATTACACATGTGCCCCATTTCTGTACCACGTTGTAGGTGATGCGGGGAGCGCGGTGTGTCTATGGAGTTGGCTATACAAATATCGGAATATTAGCATGGAATCACATTAGTGACGCTCAACATCCAAACTTTCGTTCGAAAATGCTAATTTCGGTTTTAGGGTTTGGATTTCGAACTCATTATGATATTTTTTTATATTCACCAACGACTTTAGTCTGATGAATATTAATCCTTACATTCGTAACAATCTAACAACAAGGTAAGCGACAATGTTCTTGTACTAAGCTACAATTTTAAATAGTAAAAGAAATGTATTTTTAATGAATGTACTGTAATAGCTTTCTTTAAAATATCTGGTTTGTTGTTTTGCCTTAATATTGAATACCGGAAAGTAATTAAGGTATCTAGAAAAGGCCATACGCGGTAATAAATTCGCTATAATAAATAATCGGTAATATATATTTTATTGTTAATTAAATTCGAAATTCCTTTGCCCCTCACTATTCCGACGCGGGACGCGCCATTTGCAATAAGTTATTGCCATTTATTCGCTTATCCTCGTAACTGGTAACTCCCCGCTTGGCGCGGCCGGGGCACCCCGCGGCCGGTCCTTCGAGCCCGATCGTATGCCATAACTTAACGTAATGCGGCATAAACCGTTGAAAGGGTTTAATGTTTATTCAATATGCTGAGTGTGGCGCTTTACGTGTTATCCCTCAGCGGGAGCGTCGCGCTGTCTGAAAGTGTTCTGGAATACATTCAATTACTTTACTTAATACAATTTTACTGGACGGTAGAGCATGGCTATTGATTGTGACTTGGTTGCAAACACCATATAGTCCAATATACCACCCACAATACTGACAAGTTTTGCCGTCTCGGGATCGTTTCGGGATCTGCTAGTGTAAACTAGCCGCTAAAAGCCTTTAACGCCGACTTTTGGTGGTTGTCGTTGTTTTTGGATTGTAATGTACTTACCATCAGATACACTGCAAACATTTATAGTGTTATTTTCTGTATCGATATTCAAATAAGCCTGAGCTATCGGTGAAAGAAATCAACTTGCTTGTTGGGTAAAATTATTTTAATGTTTTTTCCTATATAGATTTCGTTACCTCTCAAAGTAAAGTTCAGGTTTTGGCGCAATACATGTACCAAGATGCCAAGTGTTATTAATATTCCTTGATTTTTACAGTTGAAAAAATTCTTTATGAAAATAATGAATTCAACAAAAAGAAACTGACCAACTCTCTCTACACATGTAACATAAACAAACTAAGAAAGTTGATATAATTGTCAAAAAATACAAACTCAACTCAAACGTATCCAATATTTAGTTTGAAGACGGGAAGAAAAAAAATATAAAATTCGCCAAATAGACTTTCCGTAAGAAAATATATCTTCGAGATCCCGAAACTAGAATATTCTAAATAGTGTTTGAATATTGTATTTTATTGTGTGTAATATTGCGTTGTGTAACGTGAGGAGACTCGTAAATATTTATCTGTAGAAACCGAACGAGAAAAAACATGCCGGAGACGTGACGTCACGAGCAGATAAAATTTAACGAGCACAAACTTCACTGATGTCACCTAATGTTATAGCATCCAGTGTTCTTAAAAATATATTTAAATGCAATGATTACTTCAACCCTCAGACATATAGTGTAATATGATTTAAAGGGCCAGGGCATCGCCGTGTCGCGTTACAAAGATAGCCAAGTTATATTCATTTACCTGCGAACTTCTATTTGTAGGTATCATAGCAACGGTTATTGAACTAGATCAACAACGAGTATTGGTAGAACTTTCACTAGTTGAATATATCGGTTCGAAGCCCGCATGCCAAACCATGGCGTGTTCTAACGGCTTCTTCTAAATTTACATACATTTACTCATTCAAATCGGTAACATTATCGGATGACATCATGATAGATCGCGAGGAAACCGAAACCTAAAAAGATTCTCGTTGTACCACCGTATGAGAGAATATAAACTACTGGATTTCTTTGTGTTTGATATTGCCAAACGTTGTGAGTTATGGCGTGACTAAGCTAGCACCTTCCTTTTGAAAAAGACATTTGATCCAGCAGTGGGACCATCACAGACTGCCATTATTACAAAAGCATTTTCAAAGGTCATTTTAGCGTTTGAATATATCAAGCTTTTGAGTCTATTTCGTAACCTCATATGGATAAGTTGGATGTCCCTTCGAATAAGTACACTGAATTCACCAGTATTCACGGCATACAGTTTATAGCCAACACTTTACACTTTCAATATAAAAATCTAACGTAAAACTAATAACGTCCCTCATGAATATAAAGCGCTTACGTCACTATAGCATATTATTTAGTTGATAACTTGTTCGGACACAATGTCGATAGATGTAGATTCGAATCCTAGGAACTGAGTCGGAGTTTTCGGTGAAGGAAAACATTGTGATGAAACTGTAGCCCAGCCCACCAGCTGGCTACAATCCTCAAGTCGCAAATCTGTCACCGGCACCTGTTGGTGTATTCCGGTACTCGAGAGCTAGTTCCCTCTAAGTTTGGTGTGTTCACCATCTTAGACCAGTCCAGTCCACCAGCTGGCTACAATCCTCAAGTCGCAAATCTGTCACCGGCACCTGTTGGTGTATTCCGGTACTCGAGAGCTAGTTCCCTCTAAGTTTGGTGTGTTCACCATCTTAGACCAGTCCAGTCCACTAGCTGGCTACAATCCTCAAGTTGGAAATCTGTCACCGGCACCTGTTGGTGTATTCCGGTACTCGAGAGCTAGTTCCCTCTAAGTTTGGTGTGTTCACCATCTTAGACCAGTCCAGTCCACCAGCTGGCTACAATCCTCAAGTCGCAAATCTGTCACCGGCACCTGTTGGTGTATTCCGGTACTCGAGAGCTAGTTCCCTCTAAGTTTGGTGTGTTCACCATCTTAGACCAGTCCAGTCCACTAGCTGGCTACAATCCTCAAGTTGGAAATCTGTCACCGGCACCTGTTGGTGTATTCCGGTACTCGAGAGCTAGTTCCCTCTAAGTTTGGTGTGTTCACCATCTTAGACCAGTCCAGTCCACTAGCTGGCTACAATCCTCAAGTTGGAAATCTGTCACCGGCACCTGTTGGTGTATTCCGGTACTCGAGAGCTAGTTCCCTCTAAGTTTGGTGTGTTCACCATCTTAGACCAGTCCAGTCCACTAGCTGGCTACAATTCTCAAGTTGGAAATCTGTCACCGGCACCTGTTGGTGTATTCCGGTACTCGAGAGCTAGTTCCCTCTAAGTTTGGTGTGTTCACCATCTTAGACCAGTCCAGTCCACCAGCTGGCTACAATCCTCAAGTTGGAAATCTGTCACCGGCACCTGTTGGTGTATTCCGGTACTCGAGAGCCAGTTCCCTCTAAGTTTGGTGTGTTCACCATCTTAGACCAGTCCAGTCCACCAGCTGGCTACAATCCTCAAGTTGGAAATCTGTCACCGGCACCTGTTGGTGTATTCCGGTACTCGAGAGCCAGTTCCCTCTAAGTTTGGTGTGTTCACCATCTTAGACCATATCGTCATTTAATATCAGATGAGATTGTGATCAAATACTAAAACCTATAAAGTATAAAAAATATCAGATAGTTTCCTTTTTACACTCCTAATAATACTAGAGCATCCCAGGTATGTATACTGGTTCACTCAATTAAATAAACAAGCAAATATTAGTTTTCTCAGATCTTATGATTCACTTTATTCTCTCATCTACTAGGAACAAAAAATAAATAAACTCGAAGAACTGTTCCAAGTTCTTTCGGATCAAAGCTTGTATAATTTTATATAAAAGCATATGTTAGCAAGATTTCAGTAAAACCACAATGCAGTAACGCTTTCTATGGACGCATTATCGGTGCTGTTGTCCTAACCTTGATGTGATCGCTGTTTACGGAAATATGTAGCAAAGAATTATACATTTCTAATTGTTCTTCAACAAATTTGATATGTATACATCAGTGCATTTAAACATTTGTTGCGATTAATATAGAGTCAAGGATATTGATCTGTTTTGAACTTTATGTACGTATCTTTTGTAGTTAAACAATTAATTAATCTTTAATCTTTAATTAATTGTTGACAGAAAAGGTGACAGATTTATTGGTTGTCGTCGTAATATTTGATCTTAATATTTATTACCGAATTTAGTGAAAACTTGATTCTTTTGTATTTTACGAATTTAAATAGTAACGTGTAACGTGTAAATGTAACGGTTAATAAACATCACACATGTTTCACCAAAATCTTATCACAACACAATTCTATCAAAATTTACGATTATATCAAAGCATTGAAATAACTATGGTACAGAAAATTGATTAATTCTCTTAAAGTAACTTCAAAATAAACATTTATGAGACGCCTTTCGGATTACACAATTATTAAATCGTAATTGTTTAAATAAACCTCTAACAGAACGGCCGTTGAAGCTCCTAACAGGTTATTCTCGTACGAGGAGCCCTCAAATCGTATCATTAAAGGGTGGTACCAATTAGCCTCGCCCCAAACTACCTGGCGTTGACCCCTAATTTGTATTCACAATGGGTCCCGTACAATGGATGTTGGCTGCGCATACATTAAAGTGAGCGACGCGCGACGCGCCCGCCTCACTGACGATTTCGACCACGCACACATTAACTGAGCTCTAGCGTCTACCCGTTGTATATTTTCTTCAATAATCAGTAGATTGCTTAGCTGAAGCTTAATACTGAAGGAAGAATGTATTATTTCTCCCTAATAAATATTAAGAGGATCTACGTAAAATATAAATACGTGTGATGGGATCCTATTTTTATTTTTTACAAAAAGGTACAATTACAGATAACAGATTGAAATTATATGTGTAGCAAAACTATTATAACGTAATCAATCTGAAATCCAATTATAAATTGTAGACAACATTATTAATATTAACAACTAGCTGTACCCGCAGCTCCGCACGAGCTTTTTTGAATCGTATTAAAGAATTATAAAATTGTGAGACATAGACATAATTATAGAAATGATCTTTAAAGACAATTGTAAGTACGACGCGCACGCCATTAAAAGTAACATGTAACGTGTACATTAGATATATAAATACTAACAACGTGCCAAATGAAGTTTGTCATCAGCAACATATTTGGAACCTTAAACCACCATATAACTACCTCGGCGCTCACTTACTCTGTATAAGGAACTAATGAAACAATAACTTAAAATATTATTATAAGAAGTCGCGGGTAACTGCTAGTCTAAAAGAATAACCTCAATTACTTTTTATATGGTTCGCTATATACCAGTGAAACAGCCGTGAAAATCGGTGTAACCGTTTTAGAGAAAGCACTGTGGGTGTAGCCACGGTTAGCAGCTAGTATAAACTAAAATTGCCTAAATTACTTTTAGTAAAGTCAGCTATCTGCCAGTGAATGTCTTGTGTAAACCGGTCTAACCGTTTTGGAGATAGCACTGTGGGCGAAGCCATGGTTAATAGCGAATATAAACTAAAATTGCTTGCATTACTTTTTATAAGGTCAGCTATCTGCCAGTGATAGTTTCGTGAAGATCGCTCGAATTGTTTTGGAGATAGCACTATGGGCGAAGCCACGGTTAACAGATAGTATAAACTAAAACTGCTTGAATTACTTTTAATAAGGTCAGATATCTGTCAATAAAAGTTTCGTGACGACCGGTCAAACCGTTTCGAAGATAGAACTGAGTGTGAAGCCACGGTTAACAGCCAGTGTAAATTAAAATATACTAAATTACTTGCTACAATGTCCGTTCTTTGCTGGTAAAAGTTCCGTGAAAATTGGTCCAACCATTTAGGAGATAGCATTGCAGACGAAACCACGGTTAATAGCTAGTCTAATGTAGAGTAGCCTAAGTAACCCCCTGTAATTTCAGCTATCTACCAGTGGAATTCCCGTTAAAATCGGTCCGGTCGTTTCGGAGATTACCCGGAACAAACAGACAGACAGACGGACAAAATTTTTAAAAATTACATTATTGTTATCAGAATAGTATAATATTTTCGTACCCAATCAGTAAAAAAATATTGTGATATTACATACAAACATTTCATTTTTATGATATGTATATAGATAGCCACAGTTAGTCTAGTGTGATGACAAAGTTGGGGATACACAACTATCATATGTTTATGTTTCTAATACAATGTGTCTTAAATTCTTTTAAGATGTCTTTGTGAACACAGAATTCGTTATAATACTTGCACATTCGATACAACGGATTGATTTTTGAAACGCTGTTATTAACTGCTGGTAAATCAAATAATTGATGAGCTCGTACTGAGTGAGTGAGATATAATAAACCTGAAGCTCTCGGTATAAACAGAAACCGTGAAGTGGCTGCAGCGTGGCAGTAAATTTTTTATGACTCGTTTAGCTATCACCTTAAACTAAAAATGTATCATCGAGTGGTGTTGGTTACGGCGGTTGCACCTGAGTACCAATCTCCTGTTAAATAAGCATGAGTTTCCAATTAACTAATTACGATACCTTCACAATATTTTTTCTTTACACAAAACAGCCTGTACTTACAATAAATATCACATAAATAATAAAAATAGTACATATTTAATATTATTAACATTTACACAAAAATATGAAGAATTAAAACGCTATTTCTATAATACTGTGCGATATACCTCAGCCCGGCCCACGCTAAGTATCGCAAACACCGTATCGAGTAGTTCGCAGTCCGCTCTGCCAATCTACCGTTACAGCCCCTGTCACCTTTCCCTCCCTCTCGACATCTATCGAGCCTTCGCTAAGGCCATGTCAATAAATAAAGCTTTGATTCTTGATCTGAGTGTCACAGCGGTTAGATTTCTGTCATTTAAAACAAGATATTGGTTTGAACCAGTCCAATTTGTTTTTTTTTTTAACTAAAACACTACAGCTCCTAATTGCTAAAGGAGAATCAATATTTTATAAACAGAACAGCGCCGTAGTATAATGAAACATTTTTCAAATGAACTCTCATTGTTAGCATAATTTACTAACGTAGAGCGCGAACCCGGCGCATAAAGTAGGCTGTATTTTACTAACTTCACCGAGCATCGGACCAATTAAATATTCATAACAAAAAAAAACACGGTCGCTTCCGTAAAATATTTTTATCTTGTAATTTGTTTAAGTTACAAGCGGGTGCCTTCACAACTTTCGCTAAGCCTTAAGTCGTATCTGATAGTGTTGTGCGCACACTACATCGATTATTATATCGAAGTTTTACATAAATATTATGGTAAATATGCGAAATAAAAGCTTAAACGTTAATTATTACAGAACTATATAGCCGTGTATACATAGCTACATTAGGATGTCCGTTATTTACCAAGTTGGCTTTTTGGACTTGGGCATCGTTCAAATCGTTGGCTTGTATAGCCTACGAAATTATTACAAAAAAAAAAATATCAAAACTTATCCCACTTATGTTTAATGAATTTACACCCATTTTTATATCAGAAAATGTAAGAAATTGTTTCCGCGGACTTTCCTTATAGAGTTGTGGTAGCCTAGTGGCTTGGCTGGTGAAATAACTGGCAGATAGCTGATCTTATAAAAAGTAATTTAAGTCATTTTAGTTTATGCTAGCTGTTAACCGTGGCTTCGCCCGCTGTGCTATCACCAAAACGGTTACATCGATTTTCACGGGACTTTCAATGGTAGATAACGAACCTAATAAAAAGTAATTGTGGTTATTCTATTTTAGTAGCAAGATTTCAACTTATTCTTTATTTTTAATGACAGAAATAATTATCGGCTTATTGTTTACAATTCGACATTATAATTATTAATAACATTAATGATATAGAGGTCTTCCTAATAAGAGTATTACGTAAAGAGGTCCATAATACAATTTGTTGCGGAACAGACAAGCGATTATTTTTTGTATAGTCACAAAATCTTAATTATAATAAGGGCAATGTATATTAAATGTAATGTAAATATAAATCTGTATAATAATATTTTTAGTTATTGTTTCAATAGTTCCTTATACAGTGTAAGTGAGCAATGAGGTAGTTATATGGTTGGTTATGGTTCCAAATATGATGCTGATGACAAACCTCATTTGGCACGCTCATTGTATTTATATATCTAATGTACACGTTACATGTTACTTTTAGTGGCGTGCGCGTCGTACTTACAATTGTCTTTAAAGAGCGTTTCTGTAATTGTACATAGTCTCACAATCCTATAATTCTTTAATACGATTTTAAAAAACGCGTGCGGAGCTGCGGGTACAGCTAGTAAAA
>MU158873.1:217137-234168 GCA_015888305.1 Antheraea pernyi | reverse complement strand
TAATGACAGAAATAATTATCGGTTTATTGTTTACAATTCGACATTATAATTATTAATAACATTAATGATATAGAGGTCTTCCTAATAAGAGTATTACGTAAAGAGTTCCATAATACAATTTGTTGCGGAACAGACAAGCGTTTATTTTTTGTATAGTCACTAAATCTTAATTATAATAAGGGCAATGTATATTAAATGTAATGTAAATATAAATCTTTATAATAATATTTTTAGTTATTGTTTCAATAGTTCCTTATACAGTGTAAGTGAGCACTGAGGTAGTTATATGGTTGGTTATGGTTCCAAATATTATGCTGATGACAAACCTCATTTGGCACGCTCTTTGTATTTATATATCTAATGTACACGTTACATGTTACTTTTAGTGGCGTGCGCGTCGTACTTACAATTGTCTTTAAAGAGCGTTTCTGTAATTATACATAGTCTCACAATTCTATAATTCTTTAATACGATTTTAAAAAACGCGTGCGGAGCTGCGGGTACAGCTAGTTAAATTATAAAAGCCCATATCAAAATCTCTCCATCCCAAAGGGTCATAGTAGCTGGAAAATTGAAAGTATTTGGTAAGTTGTCTAATATATTAATACGTGAAGCCAATACTTTGTACTCCTTTTTAAGCGAATTGCACGAACGGATGACCTTGAAATTTAACATAGTTAAAGTTTATATGACAGATAAGTGCAGGAAACTATTTTTTTTTTTATATAAAATGCATTACAAGTATATTAAATTAATTAAAATATGCATTACTCACACTACTGCTTGAATTTTACACAACATATACACACATGTAAATGAAAAAGAGGTTTTTGATATCCTTCATCCTTTTTACGTTCCAATTACTTTTTCAATATTTTTAACATGACTGACGTTGCATGCCTTATATGCCCTTTGAAATCAAATGGTCAAATTGTAGGTTAATTTTATAATACTATAATATGTAAATTAATTAATTGATAAATAATGTATCTTTAGTAAATTTATGGAACCACTGAAATAATTACTATTCTCTTTGGTTTTATTGAACGTCAAAATTTTTAAGTGACACTTTCACTTCATGTCACTTTGCTTCATGTTGTCATAAGAGTAAAGCAATATTTCCAAAGTCAATGTCAATATTTTAATGTTTAGTACTTCTTTATGGTAAACTTCAAATGATGATTCAATAAAAAAATGAGCAAAAATATACTTTGTAAAATAAAAGTAAGAAAATTTGTTTGGTCATGAAAGTAATCCATGACTTAGATCTCCGCGGTTACATTGATGCAGTTCAACTTTTTTTTCTTTTTTTTATGTCAAAAGGCGGTAAACGCACAGGTGGGTGGGTGGGTCACCTGATTTTAAGTGATCACGACCGTCCATAGACACTAGCAACACCAGGCGAGTCGCAAGTGCGTTGCCAACCTGTGTATGGGGGAGTGTGTATGGGGGAGGGGTAGAGAAAGGGAACGGGAAAGGGGTAAAGGAGGTGGGCCTCCAGCGCTCTCACTAACCGAACAAAACGCAACAATGCAAGCATAGTTACTTCACGTCGGTGTTCTGTGAGAGGGTGGTACTACCCCGGACGAGCCGACCCATTCATGCTGAAACTAGTAATAGCTACAGCGTGGCTCTACCACCTTCAGAAGTACTTAATGTAGCAATTGTATTTAGTAGAGTTGTACAATTCATTTACAAAAATTAATGGTAGTATTAAAAACATCTTTGTTTTGGATTAATCATTTGATTCTATTGTGTATCCATTACTTTTCCAAACGATGATACTGGGTGTATCACTATTCCTCATAATGTACGGACTATATTTAATTCAATATCACCCCGAAATACCACCCACTCATGGTGTCGTGTTAAATTAATTGATAATTGTGTCATGAGTTGCGATAAATTTCTTTATTTCCGTAAAGTTATGTTTACTTAAAATTTGAAAGCCTTACCACCTTATGTAACTGCCTGTTTTGTTGTTTCAAATTTATAATTAATTTTCATTATCATTTATCGATTTTTTTTAACTGTTTACATAATTTTAAAAAAATGTGGCAAATAACAGAGTAGGCATGATGAAAGCCTTTGATTATAGAGGTTATACCCTTTTATAGAAGAACCCTAATGAAGTTCAAACTTTAAGAATTCAATGAACTATGGTCGAATGTTGACCAGTGGGCGTCCACTAGTTCAATAAAATAAGCAAAATAAAAATTAATTTCTAAATTTTCGGAATCCTCGTGATGTGAAATGAGGTAATATTTAAGGAGACATACCATTGCTTATGTTATTTTTAAAAAAGGCAATGTAATTTCTACACAATTATTTAAATACTACTGCTAATGAGTATAAATGCATATTAATAAAAAGAGAAGGATAAAATTACTAGTTCATAATTGTTACTACATCTCGATTAATTGCATTATTATTTATAACGTAACATTTTATCGTAACGAACACATAATATAAATTTAATGAAAGATGATTATGTCAGCTATTAACTACAAATTAAGTTTATCTAAAGTTATGTTATAAATATTAAAAACAAAAAGTGAAAGTAACAAATCATCGATAAGTATATAGTGCTGTGTCACAGCACATGAATTCTCTAAGACGAGTAAGTTCGAGTAGCTGAATAATGTGTAAGTTGTGAACGGGATCGCGGGACTCGAACCGACGACCCGGGTACAGGTGCCGGGGAAATTTGCCCAAAGTCAAGCCTCTGTGTAAACAACCTTTAGAATTTGATGTTCCTCGTTCACTTTGTACTTTCGTGTTGCGGTTAATATTCTAACATATTTACTTATTTTGTGGTGTAGGCTCGGAGAGTGAACGCTCGATATTGATTATTAATTTACTAATTTTGAATAATAATTTGCTAATGTACGTGACCACCTATTGCCTGTGTTTTGATACGCCTTAGAAGGACTTCTTCATAAAAATTGTACGTGCGTGCGTAAGCTGAAACATAATTTACAATTCCTTGTTTTACAAAGAACAACAATATTGTTTTGAACGTTTAGAGAAGGATTTGGTAATATATCCATATAAAGTGTCTGTCGTTCATCCGATGTAACTAATTTTAACCACAACACTGGCAAAAGGCAATCCACCTGCTTAACTAATGCAGTTCTGATTTGAAGTTCTAGTATATTTTCAGCTACGTTTTGGTGTAAAAGGGAATCAAAATCAAAATATCCTTTATTAAATTTAGGCCCTGAGAAGGCGCTTATGAACGTCAAAGCTACCACCGGTTCGGAAAACAACCCAGGTTGTTCACATATTGATCCACCCTTTAGATGTTAAAACCGGCTCGACATGGTTCTTGAACTCACTATCAGGTAAATCGGCAATGTGTTTTGGGACTTTTTTATTACCTAAAAAACTGTTTTTGGACTTAGTGAGCCTGAAGCATAGAATGACCAATTTGTTGCTGTTTCTAATATTTAAATTATGTTGGTCTTTTACTAGATCCAGCATATCTAAGTTTTTGCGGACATACATCAAATTATCAAGAATATGTTGGGAGGGTAGAGTTATGATACCGAATTCCTGAAACTTAGTCTTTAATGATTCACGAGGACTCATATTACAACGATCGAAACAATCGCTCAATTCATTAAAAAATATTTTTGAAAATTTTACTTCCATTTTTGTATATTACAAAAAAAAAGTTTTCAAATTCTATTTAAATTTTAAAATGAGCAATTAATTTTCTATATAATTCGCTGCGTATATTTTACGCATATGTTATTATATATATACACATTTTATTTTTTATTTGTGCAATTTAAAGAACTACTTCAAAAAAATCAGAATTTCAAATATGACTGCTGTTCCTTAGAAATCCATAACTTGACAAATGAACATGATAGAAAAAAAATGTAATATAATAACGGATTTCTTTCGTTAGTCGCTTCATATGAGCTTTACCCCACTTTCCAGAGAATTATGGCTAGGATACTCCAAAAAGGATTTCAATAGAAGTAACTTAAAATTGGTAAAAAGGCCTGATGAAAGTAGTAATGATAAAAATACAAGTTACAAAATAAAAAACAATTCGCAACTACTTGAAAGAGAACCGTGTGATTCATATGAAACAGCAAAACGATTTTCATGGGAAATAAAATCAAGAGCAATAAACTTGTAAAATAGTGAAATAAACTTAATTTTCTTCATTTCCAAGTGTGCCATGATTATTGGCTGTATATAAACTTCAAGTCACGATGGCTTATTGTGACGATACACTCTTCCAGAGTTCGCGTCGTTATTTCTTTGTAATTCCGAGTAAACAGATAATCCCAACATACAAACGACACTCGCCTCGTAATAAATGTAAACATTCAAAGGAAATTGCTGAGGAGTTCTCATGGGAGAAATCGCTAAGCGCGTGGGTGAAGCTCATCCCCGGAGCATCCAATTTCTGAATTTATCCATATACGCACATCCGGATAATCTTTCCCAGTAATATCCGTTACGAGGGTGCAAAGAGTCATCATATTTTTAGCCTTTATTTTTTTCTGCATAAATAACACTGATTCTTAGCTTTATCTGTCCTCGAGTTGGCAGGAAGAGTTTTGTGACGGAGTAACTTTTAATGTTAAACATACTATGTCGCAGCTGGTAGGAGACGTCGACGTTCAGGCCGGTAATTATAAAGGTATGAAGCGTCACACATAAATATGACGTCCTCTTGAATCAACAGATTTATTTATTTACAAGGCACACATAATAAGCACAGATAATAAGTAACTATGTTTACAATTACAATTTATAGTTTATTTTTTTTGACAGCTATATTATCCAAAACTATATGTATGCACATCTATGCTTAACAAATATAATCATACAATCTTATTAAGTATGCTAACTTAAAAATATATATGATATTAAGGAGAAAACCTGTGTTTATGGACTATGTCACGAAATTTACTCAGACTAAGATGAAATATGTCCAAGTCGGTATCGGCACAGCAGGAGACGCAATTAGTGATAGTATTATATGAGCGACACATGTTAGCAATCGGATTATTAAAGGAAACGTTATTTATATAGAAAGGAATATGAAACAGTCTAGTACAACGACCGCGAAAGTTGGTGTTAAAATTAAGCAAGTATAGTAATTGTGGACAGTCTATAATATAATTAACTATTTTATATAGGAAAGTTAATTCACTTGCTTGCATTCTGCTAGACAACGATGAGATTTTAAAATATTGAGCATGTTCAAGATGACTAGGGAGTTTTCTTAACATCCCATGTCTAGGACATAGTGTCTTTAAACAGCGTGTCTGAATTCGTTCAATATTCTTTATATGAACTGAGTAATATGGAGACCAAACTACGGAGGCGTATTCGAGTATAGGCCTAACTAGAGTTTTATACAGATAAAACATAGACATTGGTCTCATAAATATCTTAGTTATACGAAATAGAAAACCAAGGATCTGATTACTTTTACTAATAATGTGATTGTAGTGGGGACGGAACGATAATTTACTATCAAACATGATACTAAGATCTCTGGCGACTTCCTTACGTTCAATTGAGTAGTTATTTATTTTATAATTATACTGAAACTTAGGGATTGTAGTTGCAAAAGATATCAAAAAGCACTTTTTAATATTCAGATACATGTAGTTTTGATCATGTAGATACAGCAATACATAACTGAATATAGTTTACGTTTTACACTCAGATATGTGAACGGTCTGATGAACAACGCGAGAATGAACCCCGCTCCGTTTTTATTTCTTTTATAAATTTACTTTATATTACAGGATAGCGCGTAATATTAATATCGGTACAAATACTCTTTTACGGTAGAGCGGGCATTTCCGCCGACATATATTTTAAAAATCGTACTAAGTATTTGAATTTCGATATTTTCAGTCGACAGAAGGCGGAGTGAGAAACGTGAACAAACACATTCAAGCTTTATGTGGACGTAGTTGATGAGGTCTCGAGCGCAGTGTAGCACTCAGAGACAGCTCTCCACGACATATCAAACGAACGCTAAAAATAAACTGAAAGACTCTCGCTCGCGTCGCTCCAACACGGAGACACTGTTTGTGCCGTCTTCTCCCTCGCAACCTACATACAAACAATACAGAAATATTTTATTTATCAACTCTCTAACAACACTAATTGTTGGCGACGCACACGATAAGTAGTTTATAAATAGTTTTATACATAGATTTATTGATATTTTATAGAGAACATATATATAGATTTATTGATATATACTATAGATTTTTAGATAATTCACTCGATCATAATAGAATAGAGATATAGAATTGTAGGTATGTTGTGTGTGTATTGAGTTATTGAATATGGAATTATAGATGTGACATTTATAGGATTGAATTATGGATATGTAGAAGCATGTATAGAATTATTGAATATAGATTGATATATGTTTCGATTTATATATAGAATGATGAACTTGTATGTATTGATTTATAGAATATGTGAATTATAGGTAGAATCATGTAGATTAATAGAGAAATAGGGACTTATGCATGCATAGTATTACCGAATTATGGATTATATAGAATTGTGTGTTAGTATAGGGTGATTTATAGATTACATTCACATTAAGTAAGGAATTACATGATAGAATAGATTAAAATTATACCGTATGGAACATATAACGTGTGTGTATGGAAACATTCGTAGAGAGAACATAATAGCATTACACACGTTATATACTATTGAATATTACGTTACGAGAATTATACGATCATATAGAACGGCAAATATGGAAGATTGTATAATTTAATATAGACAAACGTAATGGTTATAGAGGTACAAATTTTACAACGGTTACTCGTAACGGATGTCTTTTATCTCAGGATTTTAGTAATTACAACGGTTTTTAAGAGATTTAATAATTATATGGACAAGGACAAATTTTATGCCGGCTGCCCTTTGTAATACTATTTCCTAGAGACTAGGTGGTGGATTTTGCCTTTGAATAAAGCAATATACTTGAATAGAGTCCGTTGATAATATTTGTTAAGACGTTACGGTATCCGAACGAGCCCAATAAAGCAATATATTTTATTTTAGGGTAATTGTACAAACAATTGTCGAAAGATGTAACTCCAACGGGATTTTATGGCTTTTACAGTAAAGAACCTACAGGTTCTCACGCAACGGCGTTGTAAACAGAAATTTCTAATTTTATTATGTATCGTTGTGAAATAAAATATGAATGAAATTAATATTATAACAAGGAATATATATGTATTACTGGCGAACATAACGTAACGATATGTAATATATAGAGTGAATGTGAATGTGAATATATATAGAGATTAATTATGTCACCCTATACAGATCGATGTAAATAACACACTGAAAATAGATTTACATATGAATATAAGTTAAGGTTTATGTAATAAGATTATTATAGAGTTATATAGAATTATAGAATAGAATATAGAGTTTAGTGCAAACCGGCACTTAATATAGAGATAACTTTATTCATATGTAAGATAGATATAAGATGTAAATTTTATAGTATAGATTGCATGCAAATAGATGATAAGAAATTGATATTATAGATATTTGATATATAAAAATATGATAAATAAATAGGAACGCGATATCCGAGCCAACGTATAGAGTCACGACGGCGGGGTACCGTTAGTCGCCGGCCCGATTTGCTTATAAGCACGTCCGCGCGGTACATAGATCGTAGTTTGATAGCACATCTCATTGAGATAACAAGGTAGTTTGATTGCACAAGGCATCGTAGTAACATAGAGTAGTTCGATTGCACATAGATTCACAGTAACATCGTAGTTCCATTGCACAAGGCATCATAGAAACATAGAGTAGTTTGAGTGCATATAGAGTGACAGTAATATCGAATAGTTTGATTGCACATCTCATTGAGTAACATAGAGTAGTCTGCTTGTATTGAATATTAGTATTGAATAATAACATCGAGAAGTCTTCATCGTCAGTAGTAGTGCTCTGTTGGCTCGGGGACGCGGTCATTATACGAGAACCACGGTGTTTTCTTGCGACCACCCCGACCTCCGCTTCGTAATCCACCACCTTCATCGGCTGACTCGTGCATCATTGCACATCACCGAGGCACCTTCAAGACATCCACCGGCATCCGACTGTCGCCACCGAGGCGGGCTACCGGCGCTCTCGCTACCACCTTCGAGAGTTCTACGCCCGCCCACCGCCGGGGAACGTCGCCTCGCCTCACGTCTCACCTCATTTCCACCTCACCCCGCCTAACCGCGGGCCGGTGACGTACGAGGGCGAGAGGTGTCGCCATATTGACAGGCGGCGGCCCCAATAGCTGGTCCTTCGAGAGCCGGATATTCGCGGCAGTCAAGATGCCAGTCACCAGGAGCCAGAAGGAATCACAGAGCGAACAGCTAATCGAAACAGAGGCTGTACAACAAAGCAGCTCTACAGAGACGTACGATACCTCAGCAACAGAAACAACGCAAGTCACCGTAGCATCCACATTGAGGAGACACAGGCCTGCATCCACGAAGTCGCAGAAGAGGCGACAGGAGCTGGAGGCCCGTGCAGCATTAGCTGAGAAGGAGCTTCGGGAGGCACAAGCGGCGACAGTGGCAGCTAGGCTACGCTTGGAAATAATCCAAGCAGACATCGAGGAGGAAGATGATGACTCTGTTATCGAGGAGCCAGCAGACCGGGAGAACCAGGTCAGGGACTGGATCCAGAATTCGGCGGAACGCACGGAGGCCAAGAGCAAGGGAGACACCGAACACATAGAGGACGTTCGGTGTAGACAGAATACTCCAGCCTCCACCACCGAAGCTGATGGCCAACATGGAAGGAGTCATGAACATAGAAGCCTAGCCCAAGCCATAGCTGAGGCGATGAAGACTGCACACCAGGGAATGATGCCACAACCTGACTATGTGCATCAGCTACCACCATTCGAAGGCGACTGCAGAGAGTGGATGGCTTTCAAGGCCGTCTACCATGACACCGCTCCGCTCTTCTCAGACGTGCAGAACATGGCACGATTGAGAAGAGCACTGAAGGGAGAGGCACGAGAGGGAGTTCGCAGCCTGCTGTACTCGGAGAGCACACCCGAGGAGATCATGGAGGCGCTGCGACGGTCATATGGAAGAGCGGACGCCCTGGTTCTGGCAGAATTGAACAAAATAAGGAGACTGCCAGTAATCAGCGATTCCGCATATGACATATGCATGCTAGCAAGCTGCATTAATAACACCGTCGCAGCAATAAGAGGGCTGCGAAAACCACAGTATCTACAGTCGCCCGAAATATTGAAGAGCATCACAGACAAGATGCCAACTATATTGAAGTTCCGCTGGTACGACTACACCGCGGACAAGATGGATGGAGAGGATCCTGATCTCAACACGATGGCGAAATTCCTGAATAGAATGGCGGATCGATGTGGACCGCACGCCATACCAGAGGAAGCCACCATACGGAAGCTGCCACCTAGAAGACAGGCCACGCATGCAGCAATGGACACCAGACCAGAGAGGCAAGCTGAGCAGAAGACATGGAGAGAGAAGCTGGCATGCCCACACTGCCAGGAGAGACATCACCTTCATGAATGTCCGAGGTTCAGAAAGGCTCCGGTGGAAGAGAGGTGGCACATAGCTAAGCAGTCACGCTTGTGCTATAAGTGCCTGCATGGAAGGCATCGCAAAGAGACGTGTCAACGACCACCATGCCGGACCTGCAAACGCTGGCATCACTATCTTCTGCACAAGAATATGGAGGTAGCTACGAATATTGAAGAAAGCCAGAGCATCAATAAGGAGGTAGCCAATAACTTACGGCTGCCAGTGAATTGTACGCGATCGACGAAAGCCTACTTGAAGATGGTTCCAGTGGAAGTATATGGACCAGCAGGGTCAGCCAGAATCCTGGCCTTGCTGGATGAGGGTTCCACCGTGTCGCTGCTGGACGTGACGGTGGCCGAACAGATCGGCCTCAAGGGACCCAAAGAGACACTCCAATTGGAAACCGTGGGCGGCAAGACAATCACGAACGCTAATTCGATGAAGCTCGACATGGAGATCAAGGGTCTCCACCAGAAAAAGAGACGGACAGCCACTGGGGTACGGACTATGGAGAATCTGCACTTGACGCCACAGCGATTGGACAAAGAAGTTATTGAGCGCTGTGCGCATCTGAAGAATATGGCGAGCCACCTTTGCTACGATGAGGAGTCCCCGAAGATGTTGATCGGACAAGACAACTGGGAGCTCATCATCACCAGGAAGACGCGCAAAGGAGCCAAGAACCTGCCAGTAGCATCCTTCACTCACTTAGGATGGGTGCTACACGGCATATATGGAGGCGCATCGAGACCAGTGAGCCAGTTATGCGCTCACGTTACAGCGCGTGAAGAAGCACTCGATTCACTGATGAAAGAGCACTTTGCCATCGAGTCCCTGGGGGTAGCACCGAAGCGGCCCAGTACCGACATAGAGGTGAAGGCTCTCGCCATTCTGGAGGAGACGAGCCAACGATCGAGACCATCATCAAGAAAGACATCAAAACCTGGCGCAAGAACAATACAAACATCCAATTGCTGGAGTACCTGCGAATCACAAGGTGCTTCACGCAATCGAATGACGAGGGGGAGCTACACGTCTTTACAGACGTCAATGAGACGGCGTACGCCTGCACTGTCTACTAGAGATAATGGAATTGAGAATAGGTTACCACATCGCGCTACTCGCCACAAGAGATCTGCAGTTTGGGGATACGATTCTCAGTATGTACCCCACGCTGCCGCGCTACACCTGGTTACGAGGGGATGTGTTAAAACCCACCCCAAACCTGACGGTCGCACATGTACTAGAGGTGCACACCGTGGGCAGATTGCTGAGAAGACCGAGCTCCAAGGCGGTGCTACCGGTTCCAGCGTCGGCGAGCAACGAGCGACGAGCTACCGACGAGCCTACGGTGACACCATCAGAGCGAGGAGATGCAGCGGCGTCGCCAGGACATGGAGTTGGTGCTGCGCACGAGGGGGAGGATGTTGGCGACGCACACGACGATGAGTAGCTTACCCATAGTTTTATACATAGATTTATTGATATTTTATAGAGAGAGCATAGATATAGATTTATAGACATTTAATATAGATTTTTAGATAATTCACGCGATCATAATAGAATAGAGATATAGAATTGTAGGTATGTTATGTGTGTATTGAGTTACTGAATATGGAATTATAGATGTGCTATTTATAGTAATAGGGATTGAATTATGGATATAGAGAAAGATTTGTAGAATTATTGAATATAAATTGCAGTATGTATTGATTTATAGAATGATGTGTGTATCGATTTATAAAATATGTGAATTATAGGTAGAATCGTATATATTAATAGATAAATAGGGACTTATGCATGCATAGAATTACTGAATTATGGATTATATAGAATTATGTGTTAGTATAGGGTGACTTATAGATTACATTCGCATTAAGTAGGGAATTACATGATAGAATAGATTAAAATTATACCGTATGGAACATATAACGTGTGTGTATGGAAACATTCGTAGAGAGAACATAATAGCATTACACACGTTATATACTATTGAATATTACGTTACGAGAATTATACGATCATATAGAACGGCAAATATGGAAGATTGTATAATTTAATATAGACAAACGTAATGGTTATAGAGGTACAAATTTTACAACGGTTACTCGTAACGGATGTCTTTTATCTCAGGATTTTAGTAATTACAACGGTTTTTAAGAGATTTAATAATTATATGGACAAGGACAAATTTTATGCCGGCTGCCCTTTGTAATACTATTTCCTAGAGACTAGGTGGTGGATTTTGCCTTTGAATAAAGCAATATACTTGAATAGAGTCCGTTGATAATATTTGTTAAGACGTTACGGTATCCGAACGAGCCCAATAAAGCAATATATTTTATTTTAGGGTAATTGTACAAACAATTGTCGAAAGATGTAACTCCAACGGGATTTTATGGCTTTTACAGTAAAGAACCTACAGGTTCTCACGCAACGGCGTTGTAAACAGAAATTTCTAATTTTATTATGTATCGTTGTGAAATAAAATATGAATGAAATTAATATTATAACAAGGAATATATATGTATTACTGGCGAACATAACGTAACGATATGTAATATATAGAGTAAATGTGAATGTGAATATAATATATAGAGATTAATTATGTCACCCTATACAGATCGATGTAAATAACACACTGAAAATAGATTTACATATGAATATAAGTTAAGGTTTATGTAATAAGATTATTATAGAGTTATATAGAATTATAGAATAGAATATAGAGTTTAGTGCAAACCGGCACTTAATATAGAGATAGCTTTATTCATATGTAAGATAGATATAAGATGTAAATTTTATAGTATAGATTGCATGCAAATAGATGATAAGAAATTGATATTATAGATATTTGATATATAAAAATATGATAAATAAATAGGAACGCGATATCCGAGCCAACGTATAGAGTCACGACGGCGGGGTACCGTTAGTCGCCGGCCCGATTTGCTTATAAGCACGTCCGCGCGGTACATAGATCGTAGTTTGATAGCACATCTCATTGAGATAACAACGTAGTTTGATTGCACAAGGCATCGTAGTAACATAGAGTAGTTTGATTGCACAAGGCATCATAGAAACATAGAGTAGTTTGAGTGCATATAGAGTGACAGTAATATCGAATAGTTTGATTGCACATCTCATTGAGATAACAAGGTAGTTCTGATCGCGCATATTATTGAGTAACATAGAGTAGTCTGATCGCGCATCTTATTGAGTAACATAGAGTAGTTTTGATCGCATAGTTCATCGCGACAATATTGAATAGTTAATCGAGAAGTCTTCATCGTCAGTAGTAGTGCTCTGTTGGCTCGGGGACGCGGTCATTATACGAGAACCACGGTGTTTTCTTGCGACCACCCCGACCTCCGCTTCGTAATCCACCACCTTCATCGGCTGACTCGTGCATCATTGCACATCACCGAGGCACCTTCAAGACATCCACCGGCATCCGACTGTCGCCACCGAGGCGGGCTACCGGCGCTCTCGCTACCACCTTCGAGAGTTCTACGCCCGCCCACCGCCGGGGAACGTCGCCTCGCCTCACGTCTCACCTCATTTCCACCTCACCCCGCCTAACTGCGGGCCGGTGACGTACGAGGGCGAGAGGTGTCGCAATATTGACAGGCGGCGCCCCCAACACTAATATTCCCTTTTGATGAAACAACTATACTCAGTATATCGTTTTATAGAACACAATATTTGTAGTCCCAACGAAGTGCATTATAATGTATTATAAGATTTTAAAGAAGAAAGTATTCATTCATTTTTTTCCTGAAATGGGATTTATATGTAGAACGTTAAAATATTCACAACTCACCGTCATAGATTCGCTTAAATTCTTTAGTTTTTAACGTCGGCGCTGTTGCTTTAGGTCTCTGAGATACTGTACGAGATTTAGCGATAATGTAATAGATAATATATTTTTTTTTTATATTATAGGAGGCAAACGAACAGACGGGTCACCCGATGGTAAGTGATCACCGCCGTCCATAGACACTAGCAACACCAGGGGAGTCACAAGTGCGTTGCCGGCCTTTCATAGAAGTATACGCTCGTTTCTTAAAAGTTTGCATTTCATAATTGTTTGGAAATACCGCCGCTGGGAGTCGATTCCACAAGGTCGAAGTACGAGGCAGAAACGACCTTGAAAATCTCACCGTGGAAGACCTCCACTCGTCCAGGTGGTGTGGATGAAATTTTAGTGTTTGGCGGGTAGTACGATGTTGGAAATTAGCGGCAGGTATAAGTCCAAACACCTCCTCTGAACACTCACCGTGGTAAATGCGATAAAGAACGCAAAGAGACGCGATGTCCCGACGCAGTGCCAATGAGTCGAGCCGATCGGATATTACCTCGTCGCCGACGATTCGAGCCGCTCTGCGCTGGATGCGGTCAAACGGAAGCAGCTGATATTGAGGCGCTCCAGCCCAAAGGTGAGAACAGTATTCCATGTGTGGGCGGACTTGCGCCTTAAAAAGTAGTAAACGATGTTCTGGTGTGAAATACTGTCTTGCCCTATTAAGGACACCTAGTTTTTTGGAGGCCAACAATGCTTTGCTTTCCAAATGACCGCCAAACTGAACGTCGCTCGATATGTCAACGCCGAGGATACCAATACTGGGCTTGGCGACTAAGGGAACTCCCTGAAAGCTAGGCACTACGTCAAACTTTGCCTTTTTCGCGGTAAAGGCGCAAACTTGTGTCTTAGTGGGGTTAAAATGGACCAAGTTTTGTTTACCCCAATGCGAGACGTGTTCAAGTGACGTCTCCATTTGAGACACAAGTTGATTCCGGCACTCAACAACGCGTTCCCGGGAAATATTAGCATGGCCAGTGTATAGAGCATCCCCAGTGCTATCGTCTGCATAGCAATGAATGTTGCTTACTTGCAACATATCATTGATATACAGAAGAAAGAGAGTAGGGGATAGTACACAGCCTTGTGGGACACCAGCATTCACAGGCTTCAAATCGGAGCATGCACCGTCTACTACGGCTTTTATGCTTCGGCCCGTGAGGAAGCTAGATACCCAATTGCATAAATTCCCGGGAAGTCCAAAGGAAGTAAGCTTCGAGAGAAGCGCTTTGTGCCAAACCCGATCAAAAGCCTTAGCTACGTCTAAACTTATGGCTATAGCCTCACCCTTGCTTTCGACTGCCTCTGCCCATCGATGTGTCAGGAAGGCTAGAAGGTCACCAGCTGAGCGACGTTGGCGAAAGCCATATTGACGGTCGCTAATAAGCTGGTTCTCTTCTAGGTACTTCAAGAGCTGACAGTTAATAATGGACTCCATTATTTTGGAAAGCAAGGAAGTGATGGCGATTGGCCGATAGTTCGACGGCTCTGAGCGGTCACCTTTTTTTGGGATCGGGTGCACAAAAGCGGACTTCCAAGATACTGGCACTACGCCTGTACAATAGGAGTACCGAAAAAGACGCGCAAGAACTGGAGCCAATTCCGGAGCACATGTCCTTAGCACAATTGCGGGAATTCCGTCGGGTCCACTCGACTTCCTGATGTCTAAGGAGAAGAGCTTTTTGCGTATATGTTTCTGCAAGAACTGCACATTGGGCATGCAGCTTTTGCAACGCGCTATGTTCGGTGGAGACTTCCCCTTGTCATCTAGAGTCGAGTTCGACGCAAAAAGGCAGCCAAGAAGTTCGGCTTTGTCTTTTGCGTCGTAGGCCAACGAGATGCCTTCCTTCCGCAATGGTGGGAAAGATGGCAGACTGAAGTTCCCTAGGGCGGCTTTGGCGAGAGACCAGAATGCCCGAGTTCCAGAGGGAAGACGAACCAGTCTCTCACCAATTCTGCCAATGAAGGTGGACTTTGCTAAGGCAATCGCTCTTTTGAAAGACCTGGAGGCAAAGTTATACTCCTTTTTGAGAGCACTGGTATTTACATCCTTTGACACCATCGCGTCAACCCAAGCCTGGTAGCATTTTTGCTTCCGGCGTTTAGCCATTCTGCAGGAATGACCAAACCAAGGTTGAGTTTTGCCACCGACGGGCACTACGGAATTAGGGATAAATAAGTCCATCCCTTGTAGTATGGCGTCGGTTACGGCTTTGGCGACAGCGTCAGGATCTTCCAATGAGAAGCAAACTTGCCCCCAGGGGAAAGATGCGAAGAACGCTCGCATGCTATCCCAATCAGCTGACCTATAATGCCAAACACGGCGGCTGCCCGCAGATTGCGGGCGCAATGGGCGCGAGAGAGACACGTTACTCCGGATCAAACAATGGTCCGAAGAGCCTAAAGGGGCACCAACGGTAACCCGATAACACTTATGGGTAAAATAAAATCTGGGCGCGGCAACACCCCGTAACAGACTACTACTCCGTGAAGGAAATCACCGTATGAGCCACAGATAATTATTTACTACTAATTCAGATAAAGAAATGTAATATTAATAATAAGTTGTCTGTGAAATATGTAGTGTTGAAAGGTTATTATTAAACAATTAAATGATGTTATTAGATTCAAACACGGTTGGAATTTACAACGTGACAATATATTTAACTAATTGTCCGGTGTGACGAGCATTGCCAAATACGCTACGATTAACACTTTTTTGTTACATTTATTGTTTTTTTGCATAATATCGCATGTGATTGAATGTATTCTTCTATACATGCTTGGTGTGGGTGTGTGTATCCTTATTTTTTTTGTTTTGCATTTGTACATGTTGAAAATTATATCTAAATAATCTAAATCCTCATTAAATACTGCTACCGACATCTGTTGTCACTAATGTGAAACTAACCTATATTAGTTTTTGTATATTTTATCTGTAGCATGTTCTTTCTTTGAATAAAAGTATTCGTTCTGTTCTCACTTGAATCTCAACGTGCTTGTTTTATTAGAGGTTATGAACCCAGAACTACGTGTTTTTTCTCGTTAAGAACTTGCAAGTTAGTGCTGTATAAGTTTGTGTGAACTGAGAATACACTGTGCTATTGAAAATGAGTTCGAATTACGTTGTGAGCGTGCCAAAATTAAAAGGTCGCGAGAACTACCAGGAGTGGGCTTTCGCCGCGGAGAATTTTCTAATACTGGAAGGTACTTCGGACTGTATCAAAGTCACGAATCCAGATGAAGCCGCAGCTGATGCGAAAACCAAGGCAAAATTGATTCTAACGATTGACTCGTCGCTATATGTACATATCAGAGATGTCCAAAATTCGAAGAAACTATGGGAAAAATTAAAGCATTTATTCGATGATTCAGGCTTTACTAGAAGGATCAGCTTGTTGAGAACTTTGATATCAATTCGTCTTGAAAATTGTACATCTATGACGTCCTACGTTACTCAGATCATAGAAACGAGTCAAAAAATTGAGTGGATCGGGCTTTCATATTAATGATGAGTGGGTAGGATCATTGCTTTTAGCGGGATTATCTGAAAAATATTCG